>JACWBX010003215.1:10336-91278 GCA_014622435.1 Polypedilum pembai
CTGACAACTTAACATGTAGTTTTGCAATTCAACTTTGCTGTGACAATTGTTTTTAAGGTAAAGCTTCTGTTTCTAAAAACGAATTAGCTAACTGTTATTTGTAACAAACACTGATCTGGGCGCCAAAAATGCGCTAAAGTACACCAATCCGCAATTGAGTACTTTCACCAATTTTTTCTTTTTAAAATTTTTTGGAAAAGTAAAATTAGTTTATAACTAATATTCATGCAAAATAAGTGATTAAATAATAACTTTTTAAATAATTTGCATTGATCATGAACAGATGCTCTAGAGCATGGTGTTCTATAAAAATTATACTTATGAATAAATTTTCATATGTTTCATACAATACTATGTAAGCTTTTTCTTTTAATACTAATTTTTGGTAAAATTGATCAAAATTAGCAGATTTTGTGCACAAATAAGTCCAAAGCATTATATTTTAATCCATGGTTGAGCCTCATATAAACTCATAAACATTTTTAAAAAACTCTTGAATTTTCAAAAGAATAAAGATGGAAATTTTTTGAAAAAATTAATTTTAAACTAATTTTAATTTTTCCATGAATTTTTAAAACCAAAAAAAGTGATAAGAACTACGGTATATCAAATAATTGTTTATTTTACGCTCAAGTTTTAAGTTAATTTTCAAGTATGATATATAATTTTAAAGCTTATAAAATGATCTATTAAACATAATGTATATTAAATTTTAAAATTTAGTCTGAAAAAAATTTTCATTATAGAAGTTATTGACATGCGTTTGGTGCCTTAAAAAAAGGAAATTTATGAAAAACAATATATTAAAAAATTTTTACATGCTTATAAAACAATATTAGACTGTATAAAACATTAAAAAAGTTTTTATCGATCATTTTAATTAATTTTAACAAAATTTTTAACAATAAAAACCAATACTAACAAAAATATGGCGGTCTGGCAGGCACTGGCTATATGTCATATTAAATATTATACATCGTTAAAAAGGCCCTTTCCAACAAGGTATAAATCATATTTTTAGCACAGGTCCTTAAAAAGTTATGCATCTTTTAGTATTTGAAAATATTACAAGTATGTTGTTGAGACCTAAAAACTCGAAAATTTGAAAAATTTCCAAAAACATCTTTTTTCCATACCAGCTGAACACTATACTGACCAAAAAACCATAAAAGAGATTTTTTCGATTAATTATAAGCTCGCCTGTTTTTACAGGCCGCCTGTTTTCTCGCCTAAAACAACTCTGATTTCAACCAAAAATCAACTTAAAATAAGTCAAATAATATTTTATTTTTAGTCAACTAAATTTTGATTGATTTTTGGTTGAAAATTTTAGTCAACTAAAATTTAGTTGATTTTTGGTTGGTCAATTAAAATTTAGTTGAAGTTATTATGTTTTATTGGCATTTTTGATTTTAGATGATATTTTATAAAAATTTTGAATTTAACTACAAATTATTATTATTATTATTATTACATGTCTATCAACAAATAGTTTGTAATAAAAAATTTATCATAGTTTCTGTTATTTCCATCTTCACACAATCAGAAATAAAATATATTGAACACAGATTAAAAAATCAAAATAAAATTTTTAATTATTCCTTGTTTAAAGCACTGTATAAGCACGATAACGAACTTATTGTTGAAATTTTCTGATAATATTTATTCAGGATTCAAGAATGAAAATTACTGTCCAATGATAATTAATTGTGGCATTTCACGCGAAAAGCAAAGTTGTCTTTTACGCGTTTTAATTAATGAACCAATTTAAAAAATATGCGACTCTCCCTTTCCTTTCAATTATATAAAAGCATATACTGACTATGAATATTTTTTTATTTCGTAATCAATTAACGTATACGAGACTCTTGACTAAGAAATATGACAAGGGAAAAAATGTTGAGAAGAAACTTCATTCAGAAGCGTTTTTTATCAACAGTCAGCATTAAATGCACTGTGATTTTAATCATAAGCATTTGTGCAACTTGTGTTTGAATTATTTATTTTCCTACAACACATTGCATTATCATTATTCAAATAGAAAACATCGTCCTTATCTCATTTATACAAACAAAATGATTAGGTATAAATTAAACATATTTTGTGCTACTTTCGTTTCTTTCTCATAACGCACTTAATTGATTTTATTGAAAAGTATGCGAATGATTTTTCATCTATTGACCGTGAATATTGGCATGACGACACCAATTTATCGTATTAATTTTCGTCAAACATTTCTATTTAATTGATCTGGCCTTGAACTTGTATGTTTTAAATTCTCGGACAATGTCGCATATGCGGCCCAATTAAATGAAGAATGTTTTCGAGGCAACGCAGTGTGTCTTTTGATTTGAATGACTTTTAAGATTTTTATAAGTGAATAAAATTTAGAGAAATTCCGTATGCAAATAAATTTTTAGTTTTCGGAAAGTTCGTTAAATTTATCAAAATTTCTAAAACACAGATTTGACTTGTATGATTGAACTAAATACAGTGTTTCGTTGATTCTATAATTTTTAATGACCATTCTTAAATGATTTGGCCTTAAGTTTTTTAATTTTCGAAATTTCATATAATTTTGAATTTATTTTCAAACTATGATCTCTGTTAAATGCTAAAGCAGATAAATAGACTCACCAGCAGACGTCGCGAGAAAAATCACAAATGCATAAAACACACATAAACCACCACAATTCACTTGCATCATTTCCTTTTAGTTTCCTTTTTAACGTACATATAAAATCGTAAAGAGAAGAAAGTTATACTTCTATGAGCATAAATTTATGGATGATCTAAAATGATTGCTTTTCCGCTCCTCGTTAAATCGGAATTTTATTCACTTTATTCCTTTTTATATCACTTTGCAATTGCACAGCAACACAATCAGGTCATCAACACTTTCACTATTTTATTTGAAAATAATTATATAACTTTCAATTTTATTCGATTTTAATCACTCGTTAAAACCTTTTAGAATTTGTGAAATAATTGCATACGAGCAAGAGTCCTTGCGTGCACAATAAAAATTGAAAGTTCTTCAATCTAGTGAGTTTGCAATAAATTTTTCTCTCCCTATATAATATAGCACAGCATGTGGCACATGAGAAAGTAAAATAATGAACTTCTAGTCGCGAGCAATAACGAGGAATGACTAAAGTAAACTGAGCTCCAACTTTAAATTCTTCTCAATTTTTATAATGTTTTTCTTTTCTTTAAATCAATAAATTTTTTTATGTAAAGCCAGCATATGTGCTGTGGGAGTAAGAAAGAACATTTCTAGAGCTTTGTTTGCTTAATGATAAACTTTTTTTCTTCGCCTCTTAAATTCTCTCACTCTCTGGTCGTCAAATATACAAATTCTTTTATTCATTTGTTTGTCGATGAAAAAAAGAGAGAAATAAGGGTAGGAAGAGAGAATTGTGAAGTCATCTGTGTGATGATTATTGCATACAATATTAATACAATGTTATATTGATTTGATACATAAAAAAAATAAATTTATTTGAAAGAGATCTGTAGAAATTTAATTTATGTCATGTGCATGATATCACAAGAGTTTCCGTATGAATAAATTTCTTGCAACATTTTAATCTACTCACTGATCTATCAACTACTGATTCTACTAATTCTTTTTCATTTTTTTAATTTGTATCTATGAATTCATTTTACGATGAAAACAATTGATAATACTTATTTTTAATTTAAATAATCTCCTGTAATTATTAAAGTTCAAAGCAACAAGAAATATTTTGTTTATTTATAATTATCAATTTTTATTAATATAAATTTATTTAAAGATTTATTAATTAAATAAAGTTCTATTTCATACAAATCTCCAAGAATCACCAAATTTATCTAGCCTTGCTTTGAGAATTTCAACATCTCTGGATCTTCTTCTAATTAATTTTCGAATAACTTTTGATCTGGAATTTTAATGTTTTTTATTGATTTAAGAAATTTTATATACTCATTCAACTAACCTTGCTGCTAATGCTTCATTTGACTTTTTAATTTCTGCACATCTTTTCTCTAATGCTAAAATCATCAATTTGTATCTTTCTTCGTTTTCCTCATATGAATCCATCTGATTACTACTGCTGTGCTGACTGTTGTTTGAATTTAAAGCCTTGTATTGCTTTAATGTCATAATTTTTTTATGATATTTATTTATTGTTTTGTGTTTTTGGTTTATACGTTTTAAAGACAAATAACAACTTAAATTTGATTATATTCCAGTGAATGATAAAATGTTTATAAATTTTTCTGGCAGTTTTGTAGAAGAAGATGCAAAAAAATGTTATAAAAGATGCAAAAATATTTGAATCATCAACGGATTTTTATTCAAACTTTAATTCCTTTGAAATTTAAATTCTTCTGAGTATTTTTCGAATTAGAATCTTTATTGATATGGTTAAACACTTAAAAACTCAGAAAATTTTATAAAAGTTGCACAAATTTTTCGATTAATTTTCTTTTTAACACGAAATAACAATGAAAAACTTTTATCATAAATCAAAACAAATTAAGTTCAATTGAATGCTTTTCAATAGATTTTAAATTATGTTTCCGAACAAGAAAAATTTCAAACTTTGCCAAAAACATGATAATGAAAATATTTTAGTTCTCATATTAGCGTGTCAAGGTGAAAAGTTTTTCATTGAGAAAAAAGTAAAAATGAATCAATAAATTTTATACTTTTTTTTTGGCAAGTAACATAAGTAAGTAATTTATAGACAAAGAAATTCATGAAAATTATTTATTTTTGATGCAACTAAATTATTGTGTTACTTAAAATGGAATAAAATATTGTAAACTTTATTTTACACAACTGTAATTTTTTATTCTCTATTTATTTTGTGCTGTAGATGTAACTGTTATAAAGTTCATAAATTATTCTCAAAAGATGGCGCTCAAAAATTCAAAATTTTAAAATAACGGTAAATTGTTAAAAATTTTAATGAATCTTAAAATAAAATTAAAAACAAATTTTATTTTGCTGTTGCTTAGGCAATACTTTATTGGTTTATTTATGTGATTGACTACCAATATTACTAATTGTTGTTTACTTTATATAATTTTACTTGATTATTTTTCTATAATTATCACTTACTAATAATTTGAAATTAGTTACAAACTCTTTTAAAATCTTTAAAGATTCTGTTATAGGAAAAATCATTTGATTTTGGGCCACTTTTGCTAAGCAACAAAAGAAAATATCAAAAATTTAGTTTATTGTATGGATTTACTTAAGGATTAAGTTTTCTACATAAAGCTAGAGTTTTTCTTTACTATTTGAACGCACATTTAAATGCCAAAAGCCTATGGTTATTGAGTTATCGATCGGATATTTCTACATATTTTATAATTTTGTATTCAAAAATTAATGGCCCAAATAAAATTAGAAATTGAAACATTTTTAAACATTTTTGTACCTTTGTAGTGTCAAATTGAAGTGATAAAATAGTTGATTATGAGAGAAATTGACAAAATATCAAAAGTTAAAAATCAGCAATTTTTTTTAATTCTATAGTTTTCAGAAGATTTCGTTTCATAAGTGAAAACTATAAAGTAAGAAAAAGAATAAATGTCTATATTATGATCAGTGATCAATAACGAGTCAGATAAATAATTAATCATTACATTTCGTACATTTAAAGAGAAATAATTTGTAATTTTCATAAATTAGACAAATGTAAACAAAAAGTGGTCCAAAAATAAATGATTTACCCTATATAAAGATAATAAAAGTTTAAGTAACTGATCAAATAATGTTTGCTTTTATTGATATGTTTTCATTTGCTCATATCCATATTGAAAATTCAATGAGATATTTTGATATGCATCTGATTTTGGTTGCAGCAGAAAAAGTTTTTTCAAGACTTCTTTTTGCTGATTTTAAATTTAAGTTAAAATGATTATTTGATAATATTGTTACGATAAATTAGAAACATTGAATGAATCCATTACAGATTATCTTCAAGTATAGTGAGTTGATTTCTAAAGAGAAATTTTCTACTCACTATTGATGAAAAAATTCGTCGTGGAATTATTGCCAGTCTCTGCTAAATTGATTATAAGTTATTGAACACT
This sequence comes from Polypedilum pembai, assembly GCA_014622435.1. Taxonomy (NCBI): domain Eukaryota; kingdom Metazoa; phylum Arthropoda; class Insecta; order Diptera; family Chironomidae; genus Polypedilum; species Polypedilum pembai. Next base: position 16,427 of record JACWBX010003215.1, read on the forward strand.
ATTTTCAACAGTTATTGATTATTTGTTAGACATTTTTTAATTAAATATTTCTTATTTAATGAAAAAAAGCAAACAAAAGATTTTTTTCTTTTAAAAAAAGCTAGTAAAATAAATTGAACATTCGGTGATATAGAAAATTGTTTTTTTATGGATCAAGTTTTTGATTGTTATATAACAAAAATGATATAACAAGGTAAATTCTGAATCTTATTCATGAATTACAATCAACAAAAATTAATATGTAATTGATACATTTTCACCACTATTAAATATTAAATGTCAACCTTCATCATCATTTTCTAATAATCCTACATTTTCATCCACAGATCAAACATTAATTATTAAATTTACATCTAAAATGTTTTGATATGTTTCGCGTTCCTTCAATCTTGATATGTTTGTTGATATGTTTCCATTTTTGGTTGACTTGCATGATGCAAGATTTTTTTCTTAAGACTACAAATTAATTACTTTTAAACAATAATATCACTACGATTACACCTAAAATCGTTACGTTTAGGCAAATAATTGACGGTCAACAAATTGTTGATATTTGGTTTTGCTAATTGATATGCAGTAGGTTTTTTCTTGATGAACGTGTCTTTTGGATTTAATTTTCTCAAGTCGTTCTGACATTTTAAAATAAATTTTTTAATCTACAATAAATACAATAGTTAAAAGCTACTAATTTGTGTGTGATTTGTGTTGCTAATAATTCTTCTTGACAATGAAACAATCACCAATCAAATGTTAAGTGATTTCTCATCATTTGGGCAAGATTTACTGAAGCGGGCGTCATTTCAACACTTAAGGTTAATTTCCATATTTGCAATACAAGTTATTTGATTTTGAATGCATAAAATTTACAAATTTTAAAATAGAAGAGAAAATAAATATATCTTTAGGTCCATTTAATAGTAACAATAGAATTATAATACATATTTTTGTGTGATAAAATTATCTTTAAATACAAAATTTTTGTAAAGTTGTTAGCATAGTTTTTTCGGCATTAAATTTTCTACCGATTTAATAAAACCTTTGGGATCAAATTAAATCCATCGGTAATATAAACAGATTAATTTTAATCGATTAGGATTTATTAAATCTCAGCTAAAATTTTTTTGCTTACTTTACAAAGTTGAAACATAACATTTTTTAAAAATAAATAAATTTCAAATAGATACATTTAAATATACTCTCAGTAATTAACAATGATATATTTTCGATAATTAAATTTTTTTTTTATCAATTTAAAAATAATCAAATTTTGATTCCTAATCAATATTCGAATTAATTTTTTATATAATGATTTATTGCTGCTACACGCAATTTAAAATATATTTTGAATCAATTAACAGAATGTGTAAATGTTTATAATTTTTTTTACAACAAGTCAATAAAATTAATTTCAATTCGATTTTTTAAGTTTAATGTATTATCAACGACAACATTCTCAACAATATTTATGACTTTACACAATTTTTCTTCATCTACAGCTTGTTACTAAATAAAGCTATACGTTCAAATTTTCTACTTTGCCAAAAGATCTCTCATGATATCCAACGATTCCTGTAATGATTTCGCATATCGTGATGCACTCGTATTGTCAGCTGAATAAAATGCCGAAACACAGAAAATTATCTCATCTGGATGAGGATTATAAGAGCATCCATATCCACGTGGTGTGACTGGTCCGTATCCCATAAAACTATTTGTAGCACAAGCAACCTAAAATTTTTCATTACAATTTTCATTTACAAATTAAATCATTTAAAATTTAGCCTGAAATCTTTTACATGCAATAAAGTGCAAATTGTGCTGAAATTGAAAAAAGTGCAAAAACTCACATATGTGCGCATTATAAAATGTGCATAAATATTTATTATTTGAAATATAATTGTGCAATTTCTTACATTGAGTATCATAAATTTTTACCTGACTCGTTGATAACAAAAAGCAATTTGCAATTTTATAACTTTCATCTGTAAAAAGTTCATGCAATTGACCATCAACCTCACGTGATGCTTCACGAAGTCCAAGAAGTGGAATATCAATACCATTTCCTAAAATATTTTGTACCATAATTTCGGTTTGTCGTGTTGCTGCTGTTCTGAAAAGCTCAGTAAGTTGTTCCCGCTTTAAAAATTTAAAAAGAAAAAAAATATTAGAAGTCAATTTTGTTGCAGCAGATCAAATTACAGGTTAAAAAGAAATTTAAATTTAATGAATATTAATACAATTGACATTTAAGCAGCAAATATTAGTGACATCTGTGTCATTTAATTCAAAATAATTAAGGAAGAAATTGCTTTTTGATTAAAATTCAGTGTTCTTATATTTAATTTACTTGGCTATCGAATGAAAATATAAATAATAAACTCACATTATAAAGACTAAATGAAACTTTTCTTGAATCTTCTTCATCTTCTTTGTCACTTTCTAATGGAATATTAGGACCTTCGCCCTGACACATTGCTTTTGCCCACTCTAGAGCCTCTATACTTGCTGAACGAATACAATCAACTCGACCCTAAAATAAAGTTTTCGTAAAATTTGCATTTAAAATTAAATTTTGCTTACTAATAAAAATCTTCTTGTTGATGCACTTTCATAAGTACTGACTAAATATCCATACAATCTATTCATTATAAAATGTATTAGGCTTGAGATTCAAAATAATTCAATATTTCCTTACTTGTAGTAAGCCAATTGTAATGCTAATTGAATATAAACATCTGGACTAACTTTACATGATTTTATAAAGTTTTTGCCATAATGTTGATATCGATAAACATAAAAATCAAGATCTTCAATGCGTCTGTTGAAGGTTTATAAGAGGTTAATATTAAATTGTTTAAATTTACAAAAAGTTTTTTACCTGTCAACATCACGTTTTGCTTCTTGAATTCTTTTAGCAATTTCAGGCTGGATAATCCATTCGAGTCTTTCTGGTGATGGCAAATGTTGCTGAGTAATTCCATTTTCTTCCGGACTTGGAATTTCATCAATTTTATTGAGAATTTTCTCCAATAATGAAACAACGGCAATTCCTTCCGATGTCGAGTGTTCGTAGCATAAGCCCCATGTGCCATCATTACAAATGATAATCTGCATGGTCTTATCGAACCATCTGTTTGCTGTGTTGCATTCACTTCCGCCTCCATGAATCATTTCATGTGCCATATTTGTCTCATCTCTATGGCCTGCAAAGTGTGTGCTTGATGCCGCCCCAACAAATCCTCTCGCATTAAATGCCAATGGTAAAGTCTCATCTAAGCACAAATTTATCAAGGACTTTTCAATCAACTCTATATTTCGACAATTTTGCTCGTCTTGCAATAAAACTTGACGATCTTTTGCCCAAATGCGACGTGGTTCTGCCGTTAACAGTCCGACCATTGGTGGAGTACTAGGAAGACAAGGAGCATCACTGAGAATATACAGCAATTGTGAAAATATTTCATCTTCAGAGAGTTTTCCAATTTGATCAGCTTGCACAATGACGCAGTACATTTGATTACGACAACAAACAATTATATGATGACTCTCATCACGATTGCGTAAATCAGGAAGAAATTGAGAATCTCGCTCAATACCAGGTCGTCGACATGAACCTAAAAGTCGATAATACTGTGCCATACAGAGTGGTTGATTCTTTTCACGAGAAGCTGCACGTTCTTGTGGCAAATTTCCGCTAATTTAAAAAGAAAAATTTTTAATTGTGTATTTAGGAGAATTTTAAAAAGCTAAAAATTCATTTCATTTATATATTTTTTTTAGTTATGTTGTTTATAAATTGTTTCAATATGTATCAAAAATTTAAATATTTTATTTATCTTTTTTTAAATTATAGAAGTTTACTAGAAAATATTGAAAACTTTCAAAAAACTAACTAATAAAAAACTATTTGATTCAGAAAAATTTAGGAGCAAGAAGTTTAAATCAAGCAGATGTATATAATATATGCTTAAAATTTTTCTTAAATTTCTAATTTTTACTCTAAATTTTAATATACGAACTTAGTTAGTTGCTAAATTGTTAAATTGATTTCGAATTGTATTTATGAGAATTTAATATTTACCTATCGAGAAGTTCCTTATGCTCAAGAATGCCATCAATAATTCTTGCTGCAAATCGAGCAACATCATGAACAGTTGTGAAGTTCCTAGGTGGAAAAACCATTCCGGGATTTGAATTAATTGGTAATGGCAATGGAACATCCATGTACATATCATTTAGCCAATAATGATAAGCCTAAAAAGATAATGAAATAAATTAGAGATTTTACTATAAATTGATTTCAATTTCCAATTCATGCGTAAGACTAAACAATTTATGGCAGTTTGACTTGTGATGAATTATACTTGAGTGCTGATAATTTCTTATCTAAATCCCTTCAATACTTATAATTTTATAAAGACACAAACACGAGAATAAAGTCTTTTAGTCAACCGCTGAAGTCCGAGAAGACAACAAGTATAAAGGAAAAAATATTTTTAAACAGATAAAAGATAAGAAAAAGTATAAAAAGAAGAAATAAAAAATGAGGACTTTAGTTTTATTAGCTACATTATTCGCTGCAACAAGTGCTCAAGGATTTATTTATTGTGAATTTGCAGAAGATATCTTGACTCTATGGCCAGATTGGGATGATCACACGAAATTTATTCAATGCTTTGGCATTCGTCATTACGGACGTCATAGTTGTTGGGATGGAACACTTTTTGATTATTTTTGGCAGGTGTGAAATTATTAAAATTGAAATAAAATTAAATTTTAAAAAATTTTGAAAACATTTAGGTTTGTGTTTGGCCATGGGATCATAATCAACCACCATCAATGGAAGAAATAAGAAATCAACCACCTTGGAACACCAATTCACCAGAAACAACGACACAAGATGGTCAAACAACTACTACATCTTCTTTTATTTCAACTACCACATCAGAATCTACAACACTTTCTACTACTTCATCGCAAACGACAATAAGTGATACTACAACAGCAGAAAGTACAACAATTTCTACAGAAGAAAGTACAACAATTTCTACAGAAGAAACAACTTCAGATCCAGATGAGAATACACCACCATTACAAACAACTACACTAAATATCAATACTGGTCCTATGACAATTCCTACAGCCACAACTACTCTACAAGATGATACCACAACTACTGTATCAGAAGAAAAAACTACTACTAGTGATGATAGTGAAGCAACTACATTAAATCCTACAACAGAAACTGAGACTACAATAGAGACTGAGACTACAACAGAAACTGAGACTGCAACAGAAACTGAGACTGCAACAGAAACTGAGACTGTAACAGAAACTGAGACTGTAACAGAAACTGAGACTGCAACAGAAACTGAGACTGCAACAGAAACAGAAGAAACAACAACTGGAACTCTTGGTACAATGGTAATATTTTAAAACATCTATAGATTTCAAATATTTTTAAAATTTATTATAAACTTTTAGCCATCAACTCCAATTTATACAGGATCAACGACTACATCACTACCTGCAGGTAATCAACAAATATTGAAATCAATATAATGAAAACATTAAAATATTTGATTCAAAATTTAGTACCACCTGTAATAACAACAACTTCAACTGCTGCTACAACAACGGAGGAAGAGATTGAGACAACAACAGATACTAATACAAGTGAAACTGAAACTGAAACTGAATCAGAACTAACAACAACAACAACTGAAGGATATACTGGTTCAACATTACCAACTATGCCACCCACACCAGAAACAAAATTTGTTGAAGAACATCTTCCACCTTTATCATTCATCAACTTAAAAAGATTCTTCCGCTTTTTCTAGTCTATCAAACTTGATAGATAATGACGGAAGTTATCTAGTGATTTGATAAAACAAAAAATATTTTTTATCACATTTGAGTAGAAATAAAAGTTTTTTTCATTGATGTTAGACATTAGGCGATAAATTTATTTGATTTATTGATAAATTTAGGAATTAAATTTTTCTTCGAAATTGGGAAAATACATATGAGTAAACCGTATCAAATACGTCACTTCCTGTTCTATGATCAAAAATTTCAGTAAGTTTAAGTAGAATTTTTTTTAAATAAGACAATCAACTCCGGAAAATATTGTCGAAAATTTCTAAATTTAAGTATTCGAAGTGTATTTGAAATTAATTACGAAAATTTAAATTTTTTTAAATTTTGCAAAATCTATTTCCTAGAAGTGTTTTTTCATTTTCCAATTTAATTTATAACGAACGGTTTTAATTATAAATTTTTTTTGAATTTCTTAATGGTTTTATTTTTCTTATTTGCTCTCCTGAATAAAATCATTTTATTTGTTTTTTTTTTATATGGATGACTAATTGAAAAATTATTTTGATACGCGTAAAAATATTTTTTCAAAAGCTTAAAAAAAGCTACAAAACAAAAGAATTGTGGCAAGTTTTTAAAAATTTATTTCCCGTTTGAATCAAAGATTTATTATTAAATGATTGTAAGTTATTATAATGAAATCAATAATTATATAGATACGATCTGCAAGAATTATTTTCATCGAAATACATAGAAAATGAATTGAGTTTGATAAGAAAAGGTATTTTTGTTTCGAGTATAAGATAATAAATTTTTGAAAGATTTGGAAATTAATTTGTGTCATAAAGTACTAATTAACTAAAATTTAACAAAATTAAATAAAGAAATTATTCCTCAAATATTCACAATTTGTTTTCTCAACAAAATTTCAAAAGCTCAAATTTTCAAAGAAAATTTAAATTTTGACTGCACTAATATTCAAAAATTCTTTGGGCTGAATATGAAGAAAGTGAAAATATTTTCATTTGCACAAGCAAGCAAGAAGTTATGCAGTTCACCAGAAAAATTTAATTTTTTTAAATAGAAAAGTCTTTTTTTAGATGACTGGCTTGAACCATCAACTCATGGAAATATTTTCCCAACATTTGAATTGAAAAAAACTTGAAAAATTATTTGTATTGAAAACAAAAAATATTTGTGGCCTTCGATGGAACATCAAAATATTTATTATCAATATATTATTCAAGATTACATTGTTGAACGTTACTGTGCATTGAACGAAATTTTCAGTGCAAAAACACAAACATGTGTGCCATTTGATCCAACTTGTCATGCAAATAAACTTAAAATTATTTGGTCTAATCCTTTTAGTCATGAACATTAATTCCGCTGCATCACTTTTTTTTCAATTTATTCGTAAAAATAATTAAATCTTTTGCTCTATTTGCCCCTTTTGCGCCAAGTTTTTGAATTTATTTTTTAAAAGCTGTAAACTCGTGAAGTTTTTTAAAATTCTGAATAAATTATGCTTTATAAAACAAATTTTTTTTAGAATTTAAAAAGCTGTTTAATTTAAAAGATACATAAATCATTATTCTAGACATAACGTGTTCGTTAAATTTTTAACCGTTAGAACTTTACTAAGATATAAAACAAAATAGAAAACTTGACGAGAAACAGATTTGAATTCGTAACTTCGAAATTTTTATTATTCTTTAAAAAGGTAAAAAGTTCTCTTTTTAATGTGTTTTGTCTTTTTTCTATTGTCCGTCATCTTACACTTTAATAATAATAAGCTTACCCAATTATCTTCCGCTTCTCGCTTTTCCACAAGATATTCATGATATTTAGGACCAGGGTGAACAGAAAATTGCTTAATGATGTTTTTCGTTCTTTCATATTGTTGTGGAGTTACAATCGGTTTCAAACACTTCAGGTATTCTGCCATAGTTTGTTCCAAAGGTGGTACTGGAACTTTCGGCAGTTGCTGGAAAGGAAAAAAAAGATTTTTTAAAAATTAGAATTTTCAAAACAAGACAAAAAGTTTTAAACTCTTTTAAAATAAAGTTTAAGAAGAGAAAGAAGAATTTTATTTTTTAGCACACTTTTAAAAGTAAAATGAATTCATTGTTTGTTATTGAACTTTATAAATTAACAATCATTTCTAAAATTAGCTTCATTCATACGTCAATGTTATAAATAATTTTTAGAGCATAAAATTTGCTAAAATATTAATTAAAAATGTTTTATTCAGCTTTTATTATTTCTCTCTTTTTAACTTTTTATAATTTGAGTTAGTTGTCTATGAATATTTGAAAAGCAACATCAAATGTTGTCAAGCACTCGTTTTACTCTATCCCATTAAAAAGAGTCAAACTCTTTTGATGAAGGATTGAAGAGGACAAATGTCGAGTGATTGCTGTAGAAAATTGAGAGATTTATGCTTGTATAACTGGTGTGTAATTTTATGATTTTTACGCATCAAAAACAGATTACTAGCTGCATGTGTAATTAAAAAGGGAAATGTTTACTTAATTCATTTGCATCGTCCTAGATTTTGTAATAAAATTTTTCAAGTAGTCTCATTCGTGTCTATCATTCTTTAAATCTCTCATCTTTCAATACATAACAAGTGTCTCACTCTCAAATAAGAGAAAAATAAGTAAAATTAAAGGTACAAATTTTCATCCATCAGAAGATGCTATCTTTTTCATGTTTTATTCACCCCACGACACAGACTCAATTCAACTTGATGCGGGCAGGAAATTTGAGTAGTAGCCTGTAATTTAATGCCGGCTTTCAATTCTTACTTTCAATGTATATGTGAAAAGTATTTGATGAATGAAAATTTTCATGTATATTCATGCAGACTATGAACATCTCAAACTTTAATTTTTCAATTTTGAATTTTTCGAAAAAACAAAAAAATTTAATTTTTTTTAAATTATTAAATATTTGAATAAAAAAACGTTATAAAAAAATTTTTGCAAATTTTAAATCATCCTTTGATATCATCATTAAAAATCATTGAAAAATTTTTAAAAATAAAAAATTCATATGGAAACTATCAAATATATATTTTTTGATGAAATTTGCAGCATTTAGTCAAAACATAAATGACATGCGAGTTTTCAAACCAAAAATGCAAAACAATTATTTAATCAATCATTCTTGAAGTTTCCACAGTCTGCATTTATGTTGAATTGAATAATTGAAACATGTAGTGAATGATAATGATGAGATTGAACACGTAAAAATTTTCTTGTTTAATTTACAAATTGTTGATTGCTTTAATCATCTTCTTAAATTTCATTTCTACCTTAAGGCTCTCACTTTTTTCTAGATGTTCACTTCAAATATAAAAAACCCATGAACTATGGAAGTGGCAATAAAATGAATCGAGGGGCGCAAAAATTTTTCCAGCCTCCAGGGAGCAGTCATTCATTCGACGCTATCACAATACAAAGAGCAACGAAATGTGTTGTTTTGACTACGAAAAGTTATTTTATTTTCTCTCTCTGAGGATATGAAAAATTTACTTTTTATGTAACGTTTTTTTATGAACTTGAGGGAATTGAAACAGTGAAAATGAAAAAATGAAGTGTGGGCTGATTTCTGAATATTTTTTTTTGGAAAAATTCGATTTATATCTAACAATATTTATCACAATGCCAAATAAATCATGACAATTCCCATTGAAACCAATCAGATTAGATTTTTAATTATTGAAATTGCATAAAAAATCGATCAATGTCAAAAATTACATCTGGAAATCCATATTCGTCTGTGTCCGATGCTTGAGACAACCATTTCTTCGGCAATGATAGAATTTGCTCTTTCCATCCTGTAAATAAAAATAAAAGAAAATTGCATCAGCATTGTCAAGTGTTTTTATAATTAAGCTCATAAAAGTATGATGAAATTTTCATTCCCGCTTTTGTAAGAATGAATTTATAATTAAGAATGAAAAGAAAAGTTTTTAATTTCATTTCTCTATTTATTTCTTCTTTTGCAATGTCTTTCTTCTAGTTTTCCCTTAAGCAATGTTTCTCTCTCGTTAAGGTTAAAAAATGATTTTTCAAGGTGGAATGAAAATGATGATGAAAAGAGAAAATTGTAATTGATTTTATTAAATAACTTGTTGTTTAGGTACAAAAAATTTACTTTTTCATTTGAAATATTTTAATGAAAATTATTCTAGCAAAAATATACGTTTTTATCATTATTCGTACTGTAATTAAGTATTGTATTTTCAACTTATAAGTTGGAAAAGTGCGTGCGAAAAGAACCTATTCACTAACACAGAAAATAGAAAATAAAACGATGAGGGGTTGTAGATAAAAAGGACTTTCATGTTCATGATAAATTCTTATAGAATTTTTATGCTTACAATCAGAAGAAAGAAAGTTAGAAAAACAAAATAAAGAGAATTTTACCACATGTTATGCTACATTGAGGGTGAATACAATTATTATACAATATGTACTTCACCATTCGATTTAATATATGTATAAGTCATTTATGAAAGTATAACATTTTTTCTAATGTGTAAATGATTTCCAAAAAACCCATAAAATACTTAGTTAATGACTTAAATAACAAAATCTTGAAATTTTAATTAAATTACATGAAATACTTTTTCATTCATCTATGTAAATTATTCCGAATTTCGGAAGCTTGAATTTCGACCAGAAAATTTTGGCAACATGTACATTTTACGTTAAAAAATCGTATATAAAAACATAGAAATTATACGTAAAAAAGTTGCTAGCCATTTTGGTTAATAAATTTCTTAATTTCACAAAGATTTTGAATTTAATTTTAAAAGCTCAAAATTCAACTAAAACATTACTGAATTTTCTTCATTAAAAATTTTTAAATCTTTTTTTTAAATAAACACACCGTTTGAATTTTCTTGTATTTCCATCACTTTTTATTACACAAAATCACAATAAATTTACAACTTTCTTAGTCTGATTCAAACAACAACCAAAATTGAAATAAAATTTTTCGATGGAATTCATGAAAAATTGGTTTGTATCGATGTGATTTTTAACCGGTTCACAGTGGGCTGAGAATAAGAAAAAATCGGCAAAAAATAAAAATTTATTTTCCAGCTAATCACTATGTTTTATGTATCAAAAGAAAGCCTAAACAACGTAGAATAATGTTCTGTAGTCAAAATTTGATTTTATCTAAAATTGTGCTCTGAGTAGCTCGTTGAAGTCGAGTTGTCAAAAAAATTCAAAAAATTTATGCTTTAAAAAATCTTAAATAACTTTTTAAATACTTCATCAATTAACACGCTCTATACAGCACTTTAAAGAACATAAAATCAGCTTTCATTTGAACAGACAATTGTTTGAAATTGCAAATTATTTACAATTGAATATTTCGTTCAAAGCTCTTTAAAAATTTTCTTACAGGAATTGATTCAAAAGTTTTATTACGTCAAATTACGTCAAGTCCAGACATATTATGAATTAAACTTTGGACAATTTTCTAGTTATACTGTGAAATTAAGCTGCGAACTCTTGCGAACTAAAGAGATATCAATGTTTCAAAAAGTGTAAACAAACATTTTTTTTGAAGAAATAAATTAATTATTCAATTATCAGCTTCAAAATTTTGTTCGAGAACCGTATTATTTGCCTGATTCTAATAATGATTATCGTTAATAAAGCGATAATTTTGATATTTCTTCAAAATAAGCATCTAGGCTCAAGTGAATTAGAGCAAAATGCTATAAATTTAATTAAGAAGAAGTTAATGAGAAAATTAATAATGAAGAGAAGATTTCTATGAGTTTTTGTTGCATGGTACTCAAACTATATCTTATACCATTCTATTGATTAGAATAACTTTTAAACAGGCTTCAGAAGCAGCAACAAAAACTATAAATTTAATAGACTTCATCATGCTTTAATGGATTCTCGTCAACATAACTTGCAGGATACTTTTAACATATCAATTCGATTAGTAAAACGAATGAAAAAGCATGAAACCAAGCAATTTTCACAGGAAGTGAAAACACTATCGATATTTGAAGCAGGAGAGCTAGAAAACGACTTAGATGATAATAATGCCGATAATAACTATGAAAGTGAATCTGAAAGTCCTTATTTTGATCGAGAATAAAAATTTGAACCATATGATAATGAATAAAAATTTTTAACATAAATTTTCAACGATCTTTTTTTGAAAAAAAAGGCGGTAAAAACTATTATTATTCTTTGCCTTTTTCTAAACTGTTTAAATATTATTCTATTGGCTTTATATTTCATGTAAAACTTCTTGATTTTATAAATTTATAGTATTTCTATTTACTCAATAGCAATTTCCATAAGAAATAGCTATTTTTTGATTTTTTGCCGATTTTTCTTCATTCTCAGCCCACCGTGCAGAGTCTAAAAGCCTTTAATTTAGCTAAAATTTGATTTTTGAAAAGCGTTTATCCCTAACAAAAATATTTATTTTCCGACATATTTTTGCGAAATTTGACTTTATTTCTTACTAAAATCACTAAGAAAATGGTTTCTTATCAACTAGAATTGGTGATAGACACTTTAAAGTGCTCATTATGGCTCAATATAGACGATTTCTATGAGAAAACAGCGTCAATCCCTAACACAAATTGGAATTTGTAGAAATTAAAAGCGATTGGAGAGTTTTGAAAATTTTGAAAGAATTGTTGGCAAAATCTTGAAAATCATTTCTACTGCTATTTAGCTTGTTACTCTTCATTATATATCTTTAGCTTGCTCTATAACAAAAGATTGTAGAAATGGCAAAAATGTTGCCAAAACTCAATAGAAATGTCAACAAAATTTTGTAAACAACTTTTTATACCGAATAAAAGACAAATACGAAAAAAAAAATCAGATCAACTTAGATTACAGATAAATCGAAAAATTCACTAAAATGTTCAGTCAAAAACTAAATTTTGAATTTTTGCGCAAAAACATGTAGAGAAAAATTACAATGCGCTTTTTTCGACTTTCTTTATTCAGAGAATTGCTCTTATTTTTTGTAACTTTTCGTCATTTCCCAGTGAGAAAATTTTTTTTTAGGCGGAGTCCGGCGGCCGGATTACAATTATAGTCCGGCTGCCGGACTAAAAATTTTTTGTCCGGCGTCCGTCCTTCACCAAGTCCGGCGGCCGGACTAGACGAAGGACGGACGCCGGACAAAAAAATTTTCAGTCCGGCGGCCGGATTTCGTGAAGGACGGCGGCCGGACTAGAAAATATTAGAAAAAAATTAAAAATTTCTTTTTAATATTTTTTAGTCCGGCGGCCGGACTTGGTGAAGGACGGCGGCCGGAGTCCGGATATTAGAAAAAATGTGAAAATTCCGGAAAATGTTATCTTTTTTGTATGAAAATTTGGCCGGATAGGACGGCCTCCGGACTTCATTTAGTCCGGATCGGGGGAAATATTAAAAAATTCCGGACTAAATTTCTCACTGGGTTACATCATTGTTCACAAACAAAATTTTCGATGCAAGAAATTTTATATGCCAAATTCTAAGTCTCTAGTGAAATGAAATTAGGGTTTCTGAAAACAGCTGTATGCTGTTTCAATTTTGGCACAAAAAACAGATGTTTTTGCTTTTGCTGTTAACAGCAACGAGAAACCCTAAATGAGATGTTTTTCTTATCAAATTTTAGAAAATTTCAAATTTTGATTTTATTTCTCCTCTCAAAAATTTGAAAATTTTCCAAAAAAAAATAACAGTCACTTTTTCTTTTGGTCGTTCAGGTTTCATTCATTTTTATCGATGTAAATTTTATTTATTTGATTGAGGAAATTTAAAGGCACCAAAGTGAATTCAATTTTTGGAGAAATTTTACTATTATCTTTTTTTTAAATTTTTGTAATATACTAGGTATAATAGTCATAAAATTATATAATACAGAGTCAAACAGACAATTTAAGTAAAATGCAGACAAAATTTATATGTTCGCGAATAAACCCAATTAAATTAAGAAAAGGAAGGAAATGTCACAAATCAATTCATCGATATACATAACTGAGCATCGTAGTAGGAGGAAAAATAAAGTGAACATAGTTTCCAAGACACTGAATCATGGAAAAAATGATAGGAGGAAATATTTAATACATGCATTTTTATTACTGAGATTTTTACTTTATCTTAAAGGCTTTAAAAATTGATAAAGACATAAATTTTAATTGTTTACAGAATGACAAACAAATTTTCAAACCGGAACAAGAGAAAGAAAGAGAAATCTATTAATTGAACTGCAATTTAAATATACATCTTATCTTGGTCTTCAAGATTTAACAAGATATACACGATGCAAAACCATTGAAATAATTGCCGATTTAGGGACAATCCATCTTCTTCAATTTTTATTACAACTTGCTGTATCAGTATACTGAAAAATGATTTTAAAATTTAAATTTCATGTCAATTTGTGAGAAGAAAAAGAGGAGAAAGAGAGAGAAAGATCGTAAGACGACATGAACCGAAACTTGGATTACGTCACTTGCATATAAAATATCAGATTAGACAGCTGATTTGCCTGCAGATACATCTGCTTTATTTCTCTTTTTCTTTGATTCCCATTTCTTTTTTACTCTTTTTATATTCTCTTAATTGTAATTAAACTAATGTACTCTAATTCAATAACGACTAGTGAAGGTAAAACTGTCAATGTCGCTTTTTGCACATTTTAGTTTAAGCTGAAATTTATTCATCGATATAAAACTGAGGAATTCATCAGTTGTGAATGTAAAAACAGTTCTTTAGACACTTGATATGAGACACAATTTTTATTTTATTAGGTCTTACCTGATGTTGCTTTTTGTTCATAAGTTATAAAGAATAATATAAAATCATCATCACACTTAAATAAGAGAAGGAGATAGAAAAAAGAAAAAAGGAAGGAAGGAAAGAATTACACCCTTGTTTAATCTTAAAAATTTAATTAGAAGAATAAATTTTCTTTTTGACTTCTGATGTGGTTCCTAAATGTATTCACATATATGCGATAAGTAAAGTAAAAAAAGAAAACCAAATGACAGTAAGTAGATATTTAAAAAAAGAATCTTATGGTTAGAAAGAAGAGGAAAAAAAATAATAACTTTAAGATTCTTTAAGGTTAATAAATTAAATCAAACAAGAGCTAGTGACATTAAGAGAGAGAAATTGACACGAGAAAATCGATAAAAAAATCATTATGAAGGAATAAAAATCATGTTCTAGAATTTTGCAGATGATAATATCAAAATAGAGATGATAATAAAAACTAATAAATCATTTCAAGTAACAAAAAAACTTGTCACAAACACATAGAACTCCCAACCCTCGAAGCATTTTTCCTTATATGAATCAAGAACACAACAATCAATCTTCTCAGAGTTTTTCCTTTAAAGCCAATGCACATTAATGTGTAAATGCCAGACACTCAGATTCTTTGCATGTATGTTTTAAAGCAAAAGGTCGTCTGAATTTATAAATTATAAGATTTTAAGCAAATGAATTATTGAAACTAATAAGTTTGTGGCGTATTAGTAATAATTAAAATTTATTCTCTCACTCTTTGAAAATTAAATTTCTTATGTGACTACTTACAACAGATTGCTTTTTATGGTGTTAATGTCCACTTTGCATGCTATTGTGTGTTGTTTATTCTAAAACATTTTGAATGATTTTCATAAATTATAAATTTCTTGAAATGTGTTGAGTCATTGGGATGTCGAATAAGTTAAAATAAATTTCTTAAAACTGACCACAATTTAAAATGTTGAAAAATTGTTGAAAGGAGTATTTTTAAATTTTTCTAAGCACCATAAAATTTTTTACTTGAAAATTTTTCTCAAACGACTTGCAAATAAACCACTACATTACTCTCAGTTATGCGCTCACTTTATCCACTGTAAAATTGACTCTTCTGCTTTAAACATATTATTCAAATGAGGGTGAATAATTTACTCCTACAATTCTCAACATATTCCAACCTCTCAACGGGTAAGCAAACTATGTATAAAGCTGGAGAGTAAGAAGATGCCAAGGAGTCTTCTTTTTTCATTAACAGCATCAACAGTTATCAAATAATTTGTTCTCTGCGTCAAATTGATTTATAGTTGGAGCAGAGCGAGCAACTATGAAAACTACAAATTGTAAATTAAAAATATTTTATGACTCATAAACACTGTAGTTTATGTGTGCACCTTAAAATTTATGAATGCTTGCTGACTTCCAAAAGTTTTGTGAAGAAAAAATCAATTTTGTGTAATTTCTTAATGTCTTGTCTGCAAGTGTTTTCAAGCTACTACTTAACTTCTGGCTGTTCCCATAAGAGAAAATATGAATGATTTGAAAAAATTTCGACAGTTTAGTTCATTAGGATATTATGCATGAGTTGATCACAAGGAGTAGTAGAACGGTACATAATTGCCTCTTTCTCTTTCACCCGCTAATGTATGCATCAATTCGTTCTCGATGTATAGAAAAACAGCTTCAAAATGTTCAAAATAATATCTCTAATAATGTGTTAAAGGAATGAGAGAATGAGGAATACAGTTATAAAGTCTGGAATGCACACATTCGCCAGGGCAAAAAATGATGTGTTTAAATAAGCGAATTAGCGTTTAAAAGGGAAAATGAGAATGAGAATTTTTTTGAGCGACAGACCTGACTGACATGGTAAACAAACACATACCAATAGATCCATTAAATGCATCTCTCTCTTCTTTACCCATTCGTCTAAGTTTGTAACCAGAATTTCAACGATGCGAGCAGAAAAAATGTTTTTTGATGTGTGTCTTGCTGACCCTGAAGTATTCAATGCAATTTTTTGTCTCTTTGACACTGCGAGTGAGCTTGCACACGCTATTACCAAAATAAGGGAACACCGCGATAGCGAGAAAGATGAAAAGTTTTCCATAAAAGGCCAATGCAAAGTGATTGCTGGACGAACTAAATCTTTATGGTTAGTGTGAACTTATATAGAGTGCTTGATTTTTTCCTTGACTGAACAATTGCAGATGGGTTGTAATTTACAAAAATATGTATGAATTGCCAAGCGAGAAACTATTTTCCTGTCTTGAATTAACAACAAGAGTTTCTTTTTTGTTTTTCAATTGTAAATCAACAAAAAAGTAAAATATTCACAAACCAATATACGCATCAGCCGTCAAATCTTAATAAAAATCTATTTATTGTTTATTTTAGATTAATAAGCATTAACAACAACATTCGGAGCAATTTGAATTGTTTGTTATCAATTGTGTGCTCATTGGAACGAATTTAGGATGATTAAAAAGTAATTTCCTGAAATTCACAATAATTTTCCAATTTTCTCTCTTGACTGATTTAACATTAATATTAAAATAAACATTTGTTTTTTCTCTATATAGTGAGCGTTCCCTTATAACGATGTCACAAAAAATGTAGTAATTGATGAAAACATTTTTTAGCCAAGTGTTACCAAATTATTCTATAAAAACAAATTTACTGCATATTTTAGAAATCTCCCACTACCATCATTTTGAGTGTAAATTTATTTATTTTAGAGTGATGATTTATCAATTAATTTTAGGTAATTAAATACGTTTACGGTTAGTCAGAAAATACATAAAATTAATTTTACACTTTTCACTAAAACAATTTTCTAATTTAAAATAATGATTTTGCAAAACTTTACACAAGCAAGGGTTATTCGTTCGAATGAAAATAGAAAGTTGATTAGTAATGAGTTAAATCGATAAATATCTTCGTCTTGAAGAGTCTTTACACAAATCTGTGGCTTACAAAGAAAGATTATAATAAGGTCATTTAAAAACATATCAAACGCACACACTCGATTTCCTCCAATTTTCGAATATCCCTTCGAGAGATGTAAAAAAAAAATTCTCCCCATTTCTTTTTGAAAACTTTTTTTTACAACTCTTGAGAAAGTTTATTTTTCTCGAATAAAACTAAATATAATGGAAAATAAGTTGTTATAAAATAGAGATTATGTCGATACTTGTTTGTCTTCAATTTAACTTTAAAAGAACTTGAAAAAAAGTTAAAGTGTCATTTGATCTTTTTTAATCGTTACTAAAAATCAGTAGAAAAGTATAAGCGTGTTTATAATCCATATATTCATCAAGAAACACATACACACATATTTTTGCTTCAGTCGACTGAAAGTACATATATTATTTTTTGTTTTTCTTTTCACGAGAGAATGAGAGTGAGAGAAAAGAAGGAAAACGGAAGGAACTCCAAAGATCTGATGACAGTCATAAATTATTTCGGAGAGCATTTATTAAACAATTTTCTCTTGACGCAGATATTCCGAAAATGCAAATGTGGAATTTTATTTAGCATGCTATATAGCGTATAGAATCCTAACAGCATCAGCAATGATATCACTAACATACACAAATAGTTTTTTTCCGCCACGCCAAAAAGGCAGCAAAATTTATGTCTCCCCCAATTTCTCAAACTGTCACAACAACTTGTAATACATAAACCAAAAGAATTTAAGTTCACAACATAATGTTAAGGAACAATGAGTAGTAGTGAAAGAGGAAGAAAAGAAAGAGAAAAATAAATTCTTTTCATCGTGGAAATTTCTCTCTTTCGCTCATCTTGCACCCTCATTTTCTCGGGGCAAGATAAATATTTGTGATGTTTGCATAGCAAATCTATTTATTTATGACCAATTCATGTGACTTCAAATGGAAAACTATTATGGTTTTCTCTCGGCAAGGCGAGTGTCGCAGCTAAAGGAAATAAATCATTTTGGTGGCAAAGACATGCTCGAAATCTGACGACACTAATTCTAAGGACATTTTCTCAGTGGGACTTTTTCTGACTTTTCCTCCTTGCTTCTTTTATATTAAATGACCATCATCTTTTGTTACAATCAGACAGCTATAAATAATGCACAATATTAAATTAAGGTTTGAATCTATTATCTATCGCATGTGTCTCCTGTTCTTCTTTCTCACTCTTTTTCCTTCACTCGTTTATTTCATGAAATTTAACTAAACTTCAGTTCCAGGTTTTTCTCATCATCAATTTTCTGTATATGCTTTTCAGGTGAATTTTTATTGTCCCATTGATAGCAAAAAATGAACACGTTGACTTTATTTAACCCTTGTCCTTCTCTTTCTCTCTCTTTTTCTCTGTCTGTGCATTTGTCCCTTATTTAAATCATGTCAAAGTTGCTCAATAAAGGTTACATTCATATATAAATTTATAATCTCAAGTTAACACTGAGTTAAACATTGAAATGAAAGTAAAAAAAATATGTGACCAGAAAAATGGCTTGTTAGAAGTAAGTAGAATGTTTCGAAAATGGCATAATATAGGTTTTGAACGCACTTTCCTTTCTATATGGATTAAAAGACACTATTTTCCGAACTTTGTCAGTGCATCTATCTGTCTTACTGTAATGATTTTTAAGTCAAAATTTTTACATTAATTTGTTGCTGCTACTCATGGAACCTGAAATGGAAGATTTTCTCAAAAGTCCCTTGAAGTAAAATTTTTTTCAGCATAATTTTTCCAAAATCAACTTACGAATTTAAGTAAAATGTAGTGCATGAACATAAAGACAGATCATCAAATGTTAATTTTGCACAAAATTATTAAAATTTTATCTTTTCAAATATATTTGAAAATATTGAATTTATTCGCAGAAAACATTTTTGAAATAATTATAAGATCAAATTTGGTAAAATAAAAATTTGAATTTAAAAATTAACGGCTAAAATTGTAAATGAAACATTCTTTTACTTCCTGTTTACTTACATATTAATTTATGAAAAAAGTTAGTCTTAAGCGCATTAATTTTCATAATGAATTTTAAAGAATAAATGCAATAATTCACATAAAGTCAATCGTTTGGAAGATGTGTTGTCTTAAAAGTCACATGGACAAAATGTTGAAATTCATCATGCGAATAAACCAAGAAAATTAAAAAGGGTTAAAATGTTTTTTTTTTTTTGAGAAAAATGATTAATACAATGGAGTTGTAGGCAGACAGTATAGCATCGCGGACCTTTTCTCAATGTATCTGTATCCGTGCTAATATCCATAGATTTAACCTAGAGAGTTGTTGTTTGAAGAAAATTAGGCAACGGATAAAATTGGTTTACACAATGGACATTAGACAATTTGTGAAATGGTTTTCGTACATACATCATTCTTATAAGCCATTTAATGATTACCTCCGCAGCAAATATAATTTGTTGAGGGTGCTTTATCATTTGGAAAAGGGATTCGAGATTCCGAGTATGATTTTTTGAAAAATTTGTTTTGTTTATGTCGGTCCTTGTCAGACAAGCAAAAAAATTAGCTGAAATTTATTTTATTTTACCACTGTTTTTCTTCACCCACTCTTGCCACATACATTATTTTCTTTGTGTTTGGTGAAAAAGAATGAGAATGAGCTACTTTATAGGATTTTGTTGAGTGATATCTTTGTTATGATACGTTCACTTGGGGTATTTTGGAATTGCTCTTCACTTTTTTCGACTCGGCAAATTAGCCATGACAAATATATGAGAGGAGAGATGAGAAACAATTGCTACCTGGTAGCATGTGATCAAATTTTCTCTTTTGTTTATTTTGCTAATGAGTTAACGTGTATACACTTAAAAAGTCACAAATTTGAATAATTTCTTTTCATTTTTTGCTCTTCACTCACTCATCTCGAAAATTTGAAGCAGGAGAAGCGAAAAAAATACAATAAATAATTTTGCCGGTCCGAGAAAGAGATTCTAGCATCCACTAAAGTTGATTTAAGATTTTTTTAAAAGATTGTGGAATGCTGTGTTGTTGCTGCTATTTATCCATCTTACTAATATCAAATTAAAAAGAGAGACCATAATGAAATGAATTCTGTGACAATTTATTGGTTTTTTTTTGATGAAATTCCGTATGGGAACCAAAAACAAAATCAAACAGAAATTAAATATTAATCTGTCTTGAACAAAAACAAAGCGGAGGAGATTATATGAAATTTCAGTCACGTTTTATTTCTTGTTTAAATTCTTTTACTAAAAATGATACTTCTTTTCTCTTATGCTTGCGTTTTTTTTAAGTAATTTTTGTCAATAAATCATCTGGAATCACATATACGAGGAGATAGATGCGAACAAGATGAGGAAGAATAAGAGAGAATATTTCGCTGCTGTTGTTGCGTTTTTCTTCTAGACTAATCATAAATATTTTATTTAATTCGGACTTCTTTTTTTACTTATTGTAGCGTATGTATCCACATGTTGTTGTTACGGAATGAAAAATTTAACAAAGAAATACGATTAAATTACAAAGCAAAAACTCAATATGTAAGTGTATTTTGCAATTGTATTCTATCATCGAGATGAGTTGCATTTAGCATTAATTGTTGTTCAGAAAAATAAAGAAAACTCACCTAATTATCCTATGTACAATGATATCCATTAATACATATTCATAAATTTACACTTTAACTTTTACTGCAAGTCATTATTAGTTAAAACGAAAAAAGAGGGCTTACATGAAAAAATGATTTGTTTTTACATAAGTATCCTAGAAAAAAGTAATTTTAATAAAAATATTTTAAATTAGCCAGTTCTTAAATTTTAAATGTTTAAGAAAACGAAATTCAATTTATTTATTTCGAAATATGTTTAGGAGTAGAAATTATAGGAATATTTGAATTGCTTTAAAAACGATTTAATAATTTTGCGTTTTACTAATTTATTCATTGATGAATAAGTTTATTGAAATTTTACAAAAATTCACAATAATTAAAATCAAATCAATTTTTAATGAGATACGATTTAAAAAGAATTTCATGAAAGTATCAAAATTTTAACCAGGCGTGGACACACAAAAAAAGAGCAAAAAAAATCACATAAAGATCAATAAAAATCAACAAAGATCAAGAAAGATCAAAAAATCAAGAAAGATCAAAGATCAAGAAACATCAAAAAATCAACAAAGATCAAAAAAGAACAACAAAGAACAAAGATCAAAAAAGATCAAAGATCAACGTGTGTCCACGCCTGGAATTTATATTTTAAAATTTTTAATTTTCAAAACTTTTATGACATTTATTAATGCTTTGAAATATTTTGAGAATTTCTCAACTAGATTTAGATCATTTCTCAATCTTTGTAGCACGACTAACTATTGTAGGAATAAAAATTGTCTTCAACTAAAAAATCGTTCCCGTTATAAGAAATTTAAAAAAATGTATTTTCAGACATAATTAAACTGCAATAAAAATCAATCAAAGAGAAATTTTTTTCTTGAATTTTCTCCTTTTTTTGTTTCATCCCCACCAGATATCATTTCATATCAAATAAATCAATATCATAAAAGTTTAATCCATTAACTGCATTTGATAAATATCAACAAATCATCACTATTTTAAATCTTACAATAAGTCATATCAAATAAAGACAATTTAATAATTTATTCAAATATTTGCTTCTACGAGGATGTATTTTTTATCAAGTTTCAAAAGCTCTACTAAACTTTATTTAAATTTGAAAAAGTCGTTACAATCATATGCTTATGTGTATGAAAACAAAACATTTTCGATTCATAAATTTATGAGCGGTAAAAATGATTCTTAAATTTGTAAATTTTGATTTCACAATTACTCAACTATCACCTATGATTGAAAATTAATTACAATTGATTAGCTTCCGGCTCGCTATAAAGTCTACTAATCGCACAATTTACTGAAGCATTCATTCATGCTGAAATGTAGAGAAAAGACAGAGAGAGATAGAAGTTAATCAGCAACGCTTATGGGGTCAAGCATGAATAAATTGGAACGAATTTGCCATCTTCATTTTCTCTCTCACTCATTTGGATTTAATTTTTTCAACCTTCACATTATACTTGTGTTTAGCAAAACGCTTGACAGATATAAAAATTCGTTTTTATAAAGTGAATGTTGATTACCCATTAGTGTGTAATCCACAATCAAAATTACAGGTTTTTAAAACTAATAGATTTAAGGTCTAGTTGCCGCCACTCATATTGATGATGACAATGATAATGTATTGCGAAAAAAAAGTATTTTTTTTTTGAAAGTATTAAAATCAGTTAAACCGTCAGCATGCTCAAGATATCCTTTGAAAATCTAATTCTAAGATATTTGTTAGTTCACTTCAACTTGTCAACTTTTTTTATTTTAAATTCTTGAGAAGAGAATTTTACCGAAATTCAGAAAATTTAGTCTTTAACTAAAAATTTTAGACTTGAAAATTTTTTTAAATTTCTTTTCAGTTGATATATTAATTTTAAATATTATGAGCTATATAAAAACTCTTAATTGAAAAATATAATTTTTAAAATTTAAACTTCTTCTTCACAAGAGTGAGAAAAAAGAAGAGAGAGAGAAAGAGAAAAATGAGAGAATCTTTATTAATATTAGTGTTACACATCTGTGTTTGTGTTCCCGTCTAACATTTATCTACAGCATCACATGGCTACCGTAATAATGTATATAAATATTTTTTATATAGATTTTTTGTATATGCCGAAAATAAAAAAGTATCTATATATGTTTATGTACAAAAAATCCATTACCACAGGCAAACATTTTTACGCACACAAGAATGAAAAAAAAATTTGTGAGGACCATTTTTTTCGACTTTAATTCATAAAGAGTTTTTGCTTTGATTGTGAAACACATGCGGTTTTTGTCAAAAAAAAAAAAGTAGGCACATAAAATTATTAAGCAATAATTTTTTATTAATAGATTTTGTGTATAAGCCGATATAGATTAGAAGTTTTTTCATAAAGATCTGAGCGAGAGAAATATTAAACCGGAGAATAATTAAGAAAGAGCGGAAAAAATCCGCCATAAAAACAAGACTAACAAAATCGTGCCTTTAATATAATAATTAAAAGTAAACTTTGTCAACTTGTCATCTAAACATTCTAAACACAGATGTGAAAACACGCTAATTCAAGTAGAAAATAAGATCGAAAACAAACAGACATTTATGTGCGTTGATATTCCTGAAATATACAATGAAAATTTTTTATCTACATAATATAAAATTTTCATGACAAAATCCTGAAGGATAGCTGACATATTTGATTGATTCTACAATTAGACAGTGTTCGCGACAGCTTATATCTAATTATTCTATCTATATTTTGAACGCGGAAAAAATCTTGGCATTCTATCGTGTAAGAACAAGTAGTTTATAGACAATCAAACAAGTGAAATAAACAAAAAGACAAAACTTGAAATTTAATTATAATATTGACAAATGAATGACATAAAAGTGAGTTTCTAAATAAATCATTATCATAAAGATTTCGCTCAATGAGTGTTTTTTTTTTGTTTAATATATAATGTGCATACATGGTATACACACAAAATATTGAAAAAATTCTTGGGCATATTTTTGCAGAAAATAAAAATAATAAAGGAATTGTCTTGAGAAACTGACTTCTATCATGAACATATCCGAATAAAGAGAGACAACATAAAACAAAACACATTCAATTTAATAATATGCCGATGTATTTGTTAATTGTAATATGAAGATATATTAATGGTCATGGTTCAATCTAATAATATTGTAAATCTCTAATACTCAAGGTCTTTGTCTAACGTAATAAAAATAATATTATCGTTATATTGCACTAATAAGCAAATACTTGTGGTGCTATTGATTGAAAGGCTGTTTTCCGCAAAGCATTCATTTTTAATTCTCCTTTTGGATAACTTTACTGACCTTGACCCTCGTGAATCGTCAATTCTTACTTGGCCTGTCTACCCCACAGAGGTGGAGAGGAAAGATTAAACATTCATAATCATTATTTAAATTCTATTTACAGTTAATAAGCAATAAAATAGAATATCAACCACAGACCAACATGAAGGAAGGCAAGCCATATAAGTGCACTCAATGTACAAAAGCATTCGCCAACTCGAGCTATCTCTCGCAGCATACAAGAATTCATTTAGGAATTAAGCCATATCTTTGTGAGATTTGCCAGCGAAAATTCACTCAGCTTTCACATCTACAGCAGCATATTCGCACACATACGGGTGACAAGCCATATAAGTGCCGTCACGCTGGTTGCATTAAGCAATTCTCGCAACTTTCTAATCTCCAATCACATTCTCGATGTCATCAAACTGATCGTCCATTCAAGTGTAATTCGTGCTATAAATGTTTCAATGATGAGACTGCGCTACTTCAACATATTCCGAAACATAAGGAATCGAAGCACTTAAAAACACACATTTGCCAATATTGTGGGAAATCATATACACAAGAAACTTACCTGCAAAAACATCTTCAAAAACACATTGAGCGCAATGACAAACGAATGACGACTACAGCCATTGCTTTTCGTAATTCAAATACAACTACGAGTGTTGAACAGCCGTTTTGGAACAGCAAAGAATCAATAGCAATCATATCTGATCCTCTTCAACAATCACAGCAAAATCAACAACAACATCATCATCAGCCTCATCAGACAACGCACTATGAATTTGTAATAAATAGTCAGCAGAACCAATCCCGTACATCACATGAAATTAAAGACATTTCAAGCCCGCAAATGAATCATCATATACCAATAACAACATCATCATCCTCTGATGAACTTCTTCTTAATACAACGAATTCAAACGCAAAATTAAACAATAATTCCGCATTTACACCGATAAATATTATAAATCCATTAAGTTCTTTACAACATCAACAAATTTCACAACGTCCAATTTACTATGATGCTATTGCACTTCAAAATAGAAGCGTCACTCAAAGCACGATGAACTGCTTTCCCAATCAACTCATATCACTTCATCAAATCAGAAATTTTCAGCCGAGTGATCATCTTATTAGTATTAGTTCAACGGCACAGATTAAAGAAAAAGGACAATAATTTTTTTTTTGTATGTTGCACGAATTTAAACAAAAGAATTGACAATGCGATAGATGCATGTTTTTCGTATTGTAAAATCAATTCTTTAATACTTTTTGGACTATTTGTAATAAGGAAAAATGAGGTATAAATGCGATCTCAAAGATAATTATAAGAATTATGTAAAATATTGTAAGTAAATTCAATTTGCCACAATATCCTTTTTTCTTCATTTTTCATAATCGTTATAATGATAGCTTATTTTAGACTTTAAAATTTTATATTTAAAGCATTTAATGTGAAAATTGATTATTGATAACAATTAAAACAATAATAGGAATAAAATTTTCTTGCAAGAATTTCTAATGTATTTTGTTAGAAATTCTAGTGACAAAATTTAAAATTGCAAACGTATTCAATTTTTTGCTTTGTTGATTTTTTTTCAATATGAAACTTCACCAAAACAAACTTGAATTCGATTGAGATCGTTCAATGAACTATTTTCAAATTAAATGCTTTTAAATTTTCTGTCATTTTTGCTCAAAAGGTTTTTTCTGATTAAAGTATTCAGAAAGGTACTTAATTATTATCATTATATTTTTATTACTACATACTTTAATGAAAATTTCTTACCTATTCTCTTCGGTAAAAGAAATCAGATGTATTTTCTTACAAAAATTTTTCATTTAATTTTAAGACAATTATTATATGTGTAAATAATGAAGTTTTATGAGCGGAAATAAAAATTATAAAAACGATACATTTTAATGGTTATTATCAATAAAAATTTTATTCCCAAGCAGTGTCAACCTTTCTTCACTTTTAAAAAAGGATTTCCTTCTTTAAATATTATTTGAATATCCTTTTACTATTTTTATTGACATATGGAGATCTCACAGAGTGAAAGTCACACAGAGCATATGCTTCCTTCAGCGCCTAAAAAACTTGAACAAACGCTACTGCATCATTTGATAATTAGGAATATATATTGAGAGCGCGCGATCATCAACCTTTCATTTTTTTCATCTTGTTTCTATTTTCATCAAAATCGTATAAGATTATTGAATTTTTTTTCTCTTTCTTTTTACCAAAAAATCTTGAAAACAGGTTAAAATGTAAATTTGATTAAGTTGCAAACATATTATGCCTTTATGCATGGAGCTATTTTGCATACTGATATTTCTATTTTTGCTACATTCAACTTTTACCAAAAAATAAAACTTCTCTCTCCTTGTCCGATGTATTTTAATGTATTTTATCGAAATAGAAACAATCAAAACACGTGTTAACAAACTAGTTATATTACTTAATGTATGAACATATTGCGAAAAAAAATTTCGCATCATATCGAGTTGTAATTATAATTTTGTCATTTATAGAAATAACAAAAGAAACACAAAGACATAACAAATACAAGATACCGACACGTGAATGAACAATTGCATTGTATTGCCATTATAAAAACTGCTAAAATATCAATAGTATAAATGCAATAATAAAAATTTTTGCAGGTGTAATATTTACCCCTATCTATACCTTTGTTGAAGAAAAAGAGAGTGAGAGTGAAGAAAAGACTTTTATATTTCATCCCCTCAAGTTTTTTTCTTTCTTGCTTTCCTTCTTTCACTCTGTTCTTTTATTTCTATTATTGTGGCAATAAGAGGTAAGTAGCTATTATTGATTATCTTTCAATAGATTTCAATAGATCAATAGATTTTTTCACACAAAAGTTTATTAAACTCTCTCACGTGAGTCGAGGGAAAATTTATTATTGCAAAATAATTGAAATGTTAATGTTGTGTTATGATCGATTAATTGTTCTGTGATAATCGTGAAAATAACATTTAGCAATATCATTTACATTTTCAAACTCCTTTCACAGTTGCAACTTCAAGCAACTCAACTTATGTTGATGATCGTTTCATAACGGTTTTTTTTAATAAATTCATTTTTTATCTCCTCACTATAAAACAAAAAAAAACTCATTGATATGACAGCAGCACTTTTACCTGGCGTTTAAAAATAACCGTCAAACATTAAGGAAGCAAAAAAAGCGATGAGAAAAAATTCTCACCGAGTCGTTTCCCTTTCTTCCTCTTCTTAAGACGAACATAAAAGGATCGCAATCACACAGCAAAAAAAAAAGATCTTCATTTGCATACGCGATGAGTAAATGTGAAGCTTCTTTGCTACCTCGCACGATAGTAAAATTAGAAAAAAAATGAGGGATAACAAATGGAAAAAGAAAGGGTGCATTGTTACATGGGCATCGGCAGTCTCGGAAATATTTAGTTTTCTCCTTTTTATTGTTCTCCATATGCAATCAAACAATGGAATATTAAGCGAAGAGCTAAAATTTATTTCAAGGGATCGCGAGTGAGTGAGAGAAAGAGTTAGGAGAGACAAAAAAACTATCATCATTATACCTAACATAAACCATCACAATAGAGCTAACAAAAAACCCTATCCTAAGATTGTGAGAATTTTTTCTCTCATCCGTCTCCTTTCTTCTAATTTGCATAATCAACCGTTCGTCATTCTCAGGATTTCCATTTTTTTCTTTTGTAATCTATGGTGTGTCTTTTTAAAACAATTTATCAAACAAAGATTTTGAATGCTTCATCATTAATTCAAAATTTAATGTGCCGTAAGCTATTTGCTATACTTAATGTTTTTAACGTTTTTCTATTTTTTGAAACTATAATTTTTCAGAAATATGTAACACCCTATACTTTTTATTTTTTTAAATTGTTTATATCTTACGAATATTATATAAAATGATTTCATAAATAATAATTAATTATAACTCTGAATTTTTAATTGATTAAATAATATTTTTGAGTTACAATAAATGATATAGAATTTTGAAGACTTTTTTAACGGAATATAAAATTTTCAATTTATGCAGAGTAATAAACTTAAATTCTGCAAGATAAATGATTTTGATAATTAAATTTAATTAATCATAGTGTAATTAACTTACTGTCCATTTTTCTAGCAAAAAATCAGTCTTGTTTAACATAAAACAGACAAAAAATTAAAAAATCTACCGTTATTATTATTCACGTATGGGCTAAAATTTTAAAATTATGGAAATAGATTAAAAAGGTTTTTGTCTTTATAGAGCATAATCAAACGATTTTAGCTTGCTTTTAACTTCAAAATTTTCTATTATTGTATTTTTAAAGATAAATAATATTATAAATCATAACCATACATTAAATCAAGTCTATAAAATCATGTTTAAGGAGAAAGAAATATTTAAGCTTTATTGTTTTCATAATTATAACAATTTACGATATAAAACAAAAAAAAATTTTAATATTTTTATATCGATTTTCATAAAAAAAACCGAAAAATTTATAAAAACGCTTGTACTTTCAATAAAAATAAATGTTTAACTTTGGAACGAGTTGTAAAAAAACGATTGTTTTGGAAATAAAATTATTTAACTATTATTTGCATATCAACTTTTCCTTTAAGGATTCTTGAAAGACAGGGTAATAAGAGCATTTTTATGCAATTGCTGACCATATATCAAAATGTATGTAATGAAAATTATTATTATTTTAAATAGATTTGAGCACAATTGGCTAAAAATAAAATATTAAAAATATAAACACGATATGTCTCTCTAAAATAATGATATCTCGCGAATGGAATGACCAAATTTTGAAATTTAATTTTAGTAGTATTTTTTTAAAAAAAATTTCTTAATTTCAGCCCATATAACCTTCCATAGTTGTTTCGTAGCGAAAAGAAAAATATTTGTCAAGGAAAAAATTTTTTTTGAAAAATTAATAAACACAAAAAAGTTCAAATGAGAATCATATAAGATCGGTGGTAGAAGATAGCAGTAGAAAAAGGGCACAAAGTGTGTGAAGAAAGAAGTAAAAGTTAGTGTGATTTAGTATTGATTATAAAAATCAATATTCCTCAAGAATTTCATCATGGATTATGACATTAAGATTTGCAAAGTATCTAGCAATGATACGCCAAAGCAGCTAGGCTGGTCAGAAAATGTTTGGAAGATTTTTGGATGTATGAAACCAGTGTTCAGTTTGATAGGAAATCGAACAAATATCTTCGATGTGAACAAAAATCGATGCGAAGATTCTTGGGAAGTTCCTTTTGAGATGATTTCGGGTATGATTATTGCGATGTTGAAGAATAAATATTTTTGAATCGGAATTTCCCTAAACGACTTCTTTTTATTATTTTATAACATTTAAATCTAGATCTTGAATGGATTGGAAGCGGAGCGCAAGGAGCAGTATTTTCTGGGAAAATTAACAATCAAATGGTGGCCATAAAGAAAGTTAAAGAATTACATGAAACTGATGTCAAACATCTTTCAAAGTTGGAACATGAAAATATTGTCAAATTTATGTAAGCTTAATTTTATTTATCTATCTATTAGGGATTTTTAATTTATAAAATTATTTTTAGTGCTGTATGTACACAGTCACCTGTATATGCGATAATAATGGAGTTTTGTCCTTATGGTTCACTACATCAAGTATTAAAAGAAGGCTCAAAAGTCATCACACCATTTCGTGTTGTCTCATGGTCTAAACAAATTGCCACTGGAATGTTATATCTTCATTCTAATAAAATTATTCATCGAGATTTGAAATCTCCAAAGTAAGTTTTTAAATGTTGATTTTGTCATTCATTAACTTATGTTTCATAATAATTATATTATAGCATACTGATTGGTGAAAATGAAATTATCAAAATCTCTGATTTTGGTACATGTAGAGAATGGAATGGTGTATTAAGCACCAAAATGAGTTTCTGTGGAACAGTTGCATGGTGAGAGAGCTTTTCAAAATTTTACATATGACGAATTTTTCATTTCTAATTTTTAGGATGGCGCCAGAAATCATTAGAAATGAACTGTGTTCTGAAAAAGTTGATGTGTGGTCATATGCAGTGGTTTTATGGGAATTGCTAACTTGTGAAGCTCCATATAAAAATTTCGACTCAAATGCAATTCTATTTGGTGTAGGAAATTATTCGCTTAGCTTGCCAATACCTGAAACTTGTCCAAGTGGCTTCTCACTCCTCATTAAACAATGCTGGTCAGTAAAGCCTAAAAATCGTCCAACTTTTAAAATTATTTTGTCGCATCTCGAGATTGCTGGTGCGGAAATAATGAACAACTATAGCGAAAACTATGAAACACGTAGAAAAACTTGGCAAAAGGAGATAAATGAAAAGCTATTGACTTGTGTTAATAACAGTGTTCGTGTATATGAATACGAACGAGATTTAATAAGAAAGAGACAGGATGAGTGGAAGCATGCGAAAGATGTTCGTCTGATCTATGAAAGGAAGTTAGAGCGCACAAACAACTTATACCTCGAACTCACATCTTGCTTTGCTCAACTTGAGGAAAGAGAACGTGAGATCATTGCACGCGAAAAACAAATCGGTTGTAATAGATCATATAGAACGTCAATTAGCTCATTCAGAAAGCAGCATTTTGATAAATTTAATAGAAAAAGAATCCCTACAATACCTAATAATCAGAATCTTTCGTCCTCTCCAAATAGTCCCGTTGAGAAGCAAATGTGTGTTCAGTTACATGGCGACTCCACTAAAACTGTCATCACTCAAAATGCTGTTCAAAACAGCAGTAACAATAATAATAATAATAATAATAACAATAGCAATTCAAGTACAAAGGTTTTGAAGAAGCTGAGACACAGACGAACAGGAAGTGGCTCTTCTTTTACTCGAAGCCTCTCAGAACGCAATAAAAGACTGATGGATAATGAAACTCAGACAGAAGATGTCACAAGAGACACAACAGATAACAGTTCAACAACAATCGTACAACAACAAGTGAAAGCGATAAGCACTGAAGTGTTAGAGACTTCTTTCATAAGCAAACATGAACATTCCAGCGAAAGCAGCTCCGGAGAGACTGATATTGACGATCATGCTCCAATGCATGAAGATACGACTTCTTCATCACAAACTAACCATCTAAAAATGGTTAACTCAATGGCAACTTCGTGTATGACTGCCAGTAATTTCAGTTTTGACGAGCCCATCAAAGAATGTAGTGATGATGACTTGGAAAATTTAAGACAAAAAGTAAACAATTTGATAACAGACACAACGTCATCGTCTTCAACGTCAACAATAGTAAATAGAAAGCTTGATGAGAATATGAATGATAACAAACAGGAGGCAAAGTACGAAACTTCAATCATTGATGTATCGCTGCGTAGAAAGAGGTACTTACATAAAAAAAACTTGTGCTAATTACTGTTCACTTACAAATCAGATTTATCATTTTTAATCTCAATTGAATGAACATTTTTAGTTCAAAAGAATATAAATACTATATTGAGTATATAGCTCTTAAAATACTCTTATTTTTATTTTATATAATGAAATTATCGATTTATAGATTTAGTAAAAGTAATTAGTTAAAAAAATTTATATCTATTAAGACAAGCCACTAATCTCAATTTATCTCTTTTCTTTTACTTTAACATAGCGTTGCGAGATTACCGGTACGAGTCAAGGTAAATAAAAATAGCGTTGATAACAACAAGAGCCTCAAAAATAATGTAGCAATAACAACGATCGAAAAAAAGGACCTATATTATGCTGACCTCTCAAGCAATGATGATACTGATAATTGTATATTGAATGATGACCGAAGAAATAATAACGAAATATAAAATATCAGTTAAAGACATGATTGTAGCTCTTCTCATAGAATTCAATATGAAAATTCTGAAAGAAAAATTGTATTGAGAAATTTAATTAAAAAGACATTCCATGTAAATTATTTTCAAATTGAAATTTAGCTATTTTTTATTTGACTTATTTTTTATCAGATTTTTTTTTGGGATATAAGTTTAAGATAAAGATATTTTTAAGCAAAAAGGAATTACTTAATAAATGTCTCATGAGTAGCAATTGCATTTAAGTTTAAAAAATACTTTGAATTTTGCGTGCATCATGCATGTGTTTATTTTAATTAATATTTGTGTTATAGAGAGAAATTTTTAAATGTGTGGTTTTAGAATAATTTTAAATAAGGATATAAATTAACAGGTTTTTCGATTAAAATTTTAAAAAAGTACCTAATGTTTCAGTTTTTTGTTTGTTTCAAATTTTAATAAATAATAATTTACGTCATATTTACTCCTAATTTGTTACTAACAAATTCATAGACAACATAACTAATCGAGACAGCGGGCAGTACTTTAACGAAATTCGGCACAACACCTCTATATAATCCGAAGAATCCATCTTGTTGAATAATTTTTTTAAATACACCAACCATAGTTTGCTCCTTATTTGATTGTATTTTCTGCTGTTGCGTAAATGAATACCCGGCGACATTTATACTAACATTCGCAGTCTGTGTGATTGCTATACGATTATAAAAGAACACGAGTTAATAATTAGCATAGATTTGGTCATTATATTCATGATTCTTACATTGAGCTTGCATTCTGGTTCTAACTAGTGCAAGTGGATAAGAGCACAATTGTCCTAATGTTGATGACGCACTATACAAGAATTATAAATTAAAAAGTAACAATATTAATAAACAGGATTTTTAAACATTTTGTAATTAAAAATTACCTTCCGCATGCAAGCAACAGCCAAACTTGAGGTACTTCCTGATCTGTGTGACTACTTAAGTATTTCTTTTTAAGTGTTTCATATACGGCCAAATCGATACCAGCATAGGGAATTATTCCTAAAATATTTGGAATATATCCTCTATAAAAACTCCGAAGGCCTTCCTTAGAGTATATTTTTATAGCGGCGTCTGCAATTGAACTATATTGTCCTGTCTTTCTTAATGCTAGTCTAGTTTTTAAAACTGTAGAAAATGAGAGCGTGAGCGAGAAAAGAAGAAGAAAGAGAAAAAAAATACAAGTTTTATTTTCGTTGTCTGTTGCTAGGGGAACATTTTGTTCGCAAGTGCTTACCTTCCATAGGATAGATTGTTGTCTGTGCTACACAGCCTGCGACAGCTCCAGCGACAAAACGTTCGAAAATTCCCATCGGACGATTGTCGTTGCCTCTGATAAATCTTTTAACTTGCTCATACACCATGAATTTTATCGCTGACTCTGGTGCAATTTTAATTACATTTACGCCATTGCCTCGCCATAGTCCACTATAACCACCTTCTTTTAGCATATTTGTAAAGCATTCGGAGATTCTCTGTTTTGAATGTTGCACTTGTAACATGACCTTTAATCTGTCCAGAGGTGCAGTGCATGTTCGTGAGGCAGCTCCCGCTGCAGCACCAGCTATATAAAAAAAAATAATAACAATGATGAAATGATGATACACATAATAAATAGAATAATAACAGACACAATCACATGAAATAAACAAAATAATTTTTTAGGAAAACAAACATACCGAGCAAGTGACGCCACCATGTTCCCGTTTCCAATTCAGTGGTAGTGAAGTCATCAGGGACATTGAAGTCTTCGCCAATATCAATGTACTGGAATTATGCAGTTTGAACAAGATTTTTTAAATTAATTCATTTGAAAATGAAACACGGCATGAACTCATGAATGAATATGTTTACAAGCGAGAAAGGTATTGAAACTGAATTCCAACGCAACGTGCTCGTTTTTTAGCATGTGATTCTCATTACGTATCTAGTAATCGTTTTAAGCAGTATTCGTTTATGACGTTTTAAACTGGTATTTTTTACTTTTACTTCAACAGAATTTTAATGCGAGTCTATTGGTCAGCAGTTTTTTTTCTTGTTTCTACACGGAAAATTATCAAGAGTATTGTTCGCATTTCGAGTTCTTTTCGGATGGCTTATATAAAAGGCGCGATTCTTTTTTTATTTAAATAGGTACTTACACTTACCCTCGTCTTTAATTCTCTGAAGACATATTTCCAGTCTTCTAAAATATCACCTGATATCACAACACAAGATCTATAATAATTGCCTTGCTGCAAACGATCCATGAACTTTTGATATTAAAACGATTTATTGACTAAGTATCTCTTTCTCAATATTTCCAGAATGTTCCACGTTTTTCGGCAATGAACAACAATTATCTAACTTTCACTAAAAATATTTTGCTATTATTTACTCCTACTTATTGCACTGAGTTTATTCCAGATAGTTTAATTCTTATATAAATTTAAATTTCCTCAAAAACTAATTTACATCCGCGTTGTATTGCAGTGCTCGTATTAATAAAACTTTGAAACTGAAATATGACTTTTTTTGTCTGTGCTACACATACAAGCCCCCACAACACATACAAACAAACAATGCCATGTGTTTCTATGAGATTATTTGAAGGTTGGAAAAAAACTACACACACATACATAGATAAATTGTGGGCAATTCCAATATTATGCATTATTGTGTCGAAAACTTTTTCAGTAGGTAGCAAGCATTCGCATAAAAGATGAAAGCTTTCAGGTAGTTGAAAAATATTTACACTATGTATAATACGTAAAGTAAAAAAATGTCAAATATTATTTCACAAACAAAAATAGCTTTTTTTCTTTTCACTAGACTTGTTTTGTTTGTGGAATTTCACGACGACTTTTTTTTCCTTTTGATCAGCTGCTCCATGAAAAAATATCTGACGTCATAAAATGTAGTACAGTTCTCTCGCTTGTTCACACTAGTATACATGATAACGTAATAATTTTCTATGGAAATGAATTACTCACAGTTGAATGCCTCCAATATTTTAGGAGTTCATGAATGTCTGTTGATGGAGCTAAAAGCATGAAATCTCTCCAATCAGAAAAACTAATAAAAAGACTTCCATCCTTGTCCATTCTGAAAAATACTTTTAGCATAAATATATTTAATTATTTGAGATAATAATATTTTGTACTGACCTATTAAATAATTTCAATGCTTCCTTTTCATCAATATCGATTCCTAACTCTTTGAATGACTCAACCATTTCATCAAGATGAATCTTTACGTAAAGTACAAAAAAGTAATTATTTTAAGATGTAATATTCAATATTAAGTTTTAGTTACCTTTCCATCTTTATTTCTATCTAAATGAGAGAATTGTAGTCTAAGATTCTTTTCGTGGTCTTCAAGATAATGTATGAATTCTTGAAGACTTACATCGCCACTTTCGTTTCTATCAGATTTTTTGAGAAAATACTAAACAAAACAGGGAATAGTGAAAATTGTTACGTATATAAACTATTGCAAAAGGTAGATTGATTTATGAAATTGTTCTTACTTCTGCGTACTGCTCCGAATATTTGCTCAAATGTGACAATGCATGAGAGAGGTCATGAATATCGATCTTTCCGTTGTTGTTTTTATCCAGTTTCTTGAAAATTTCTTCATATCTCTGCTGTTCTATTTCATTTAAGTTATTTTGAACCATTATAAAGTTATAGACGTTTTGTCTTGAATATTATTATTAAGTCAGAAATTGTGAAACGTTTTTGTCTCATATACGTCAGACAAAGATTTTTTATACGAATAATTGGATAAAATTATTTTATCATTTTAGAATAAGATAAAACTAATTCAAAGAGAACAACGGTGGTTTTTAATACCAACGTTTCTCTTGAAATTTCTCAAAAACTTGATACTCGTGCTTTCTGTTTATTTCTTTCACTTTAAAGAAAAATTTCTCTTTTTAGCGCATTTTCTTTTCTATATGGATAAAAAAACACTATCGTCTGCACTTTATCCGTCCGTCTGTCTCTCTTTCTGACTGCTATTAATTTATAGCTTCTAGCCATGGAACCTGAGTGACAAAAAATCATCTCAATAGTTCATGCTGATTCATATGATGGGTCAAAATATTGTTCCATGTGATTATGTATACAACATACTTTATACAAATCGTATATTATATGCAAAAATAGCCTTTTTATTTTAAAGGTTTAAAAATTACAGAAAATAGTTTTTTAAAATGAAATTTGAGACTATTTTCGCTATAACTCTGTAGGAATATATTTTACTTAAAAAACTAATCTGTCATGAGAAAATGCGCTATTAATACATCATTGGCGGTTAATATTACTGATTTTCTCAATTAGACTTTTCGAAATTTTCGAAAATCATTATTGAAATAAAACAAAATAATTAAAGTTTTAAGCTGAAATGGTATAAAAGAATGCCTGTTTTAACTTAATAACAACATCTTATATATCGAAGAACATTCATAATTACTTTTATAATAATATAAAAGTATTTTTTGTTAACAGTTTTTTAAAAGTTTGAATAATTTCGAAATATTGTAGTTGCATGCCGCTGAACCTTTTTCTTCGCATTCTTTAAAAAATTGTCAAGTTGTATACTTCGAGAAAATCAAAAGTTCATATTTAAAAGAATAATCTTTTTTATTTTTCTGTCAATTTTAAATTCGTATGTCAATCCAGAATTTAAATACATTCGGTAAGTTGCAGTTTCATGTGAAATAAAAAAAATGTTTGTGTGTGTGTGCGAAAAAATCTAGAAAAAATGTCGGACATATTTATAATTTTTTGAAATTTTCAACTTTTTTTTGCTAATTAGACCCATTTGCCGAGGGTAATGAAGAAGACGTGCAAGACGGATTAGTTCACATAAGAATTCAACAAAGAAATGGTCGAAAAACATTAACAACTGTCCAAGGCTTATCATCAAATTATGACCTCAAAAAGATTGTAAGAACATGCAAAAAGGTAGGTAAAAGTCTAAATATGTATACACTTTTACTTTTTTCACATTTAAATAATTTTTGTATTTTATATTGAAGGAATTCGCATGCAATGGAACGGTGATCGAGCATCCCGAGTACGGTGAAGTTCTTCAACTGCAAGGTGATCAGCGCGAAAACATTTGCCAATTTCTTACGAAAATGGGTTTAGTGAAGCAGGAGCAATTAAAAGTTCACGGATTCTAATCTGCTTCAATCGTCGTTATTCGTCTGTTGCTCTAATGCAAATAACATCTTCATGCATAAATCGAATCGAATTAATTCATTGAGAAAGAAGGATCAAAATTGAGGATTAAACACTAAAGGAAATAATAAGAATTTCATTTAAAATAACTAAATATCCACAATAAAATTGTTTCAACATTATTTCATGATTATTATGAGTTAAATATTTCATATTTTTTACTAAAACATTATGCGGAGTAAATAAATTACACATTAAATCTAAATAAAACTAAGATTATCTCTTTATTTACACATTTAACGAAATCTAACAAAGCTTTCACTTTCCATCTTCATTCTTGATTCACTTTCTATTTGTCTTTTTACATAGTTTTTCATATCATTAATAGCAACAGTTGATAGAAATTAAAGCTAGGACCTCATATAAAATAGAACCGTGTAAAGTGCAGTAAATATTTTTTTTGTATTCTACCCCCTACGAGGGTAACAAAAACTGAAACATGTCAATTGTTGTTAAGGATTAAATTAATTTATTTTTCAGCAAATTCATTGAATTTTGATATATAAATGATAAAAGATTTTTTATTGAATCAAAAACTAGACTAATTATATTATGAAAAGCCTTGAAATGCAATAAATTAAAGAGAGTGCAAGAACATTAATATATGAGTCATTTTTGTGCGTATGTATGTGTTTGAAAGAAGCCATGTTTAAATTTTCGCCATTTCTAAAAAAATAATAATAATTTATTAAATTCAAGAGAATGCTTATCGTTTAGAGACAAATTAGCCTGAAAAGCATTTAATAAAAACAACTTTTGTTTGTAATTGAATTAAATGTGCTACTACAGGCCGAAATAAATGTTTTCTTAAAGGAATAAGTTGTGTGCGATCGTTTCGTTTTGTAGCAGCTGAAAAAAAGCAATTTGGATGATAAATCATTGAAAAAAATATAAATAAAGTTGCTATCTCAATAGATACGAAGACAAGTTATTATTGTGAATAAAATTCAGCATACAATTGTACACGAGTCGAGTAGTAAAATAAATTTTATAAAAGCTGGTGTAAAATTGAAAACATTTTTTTAATATTTGATATTTTTCTCCTCACTCTCTCTTACTCGCTTATGTGCAATCACACACGCCCCCTAAAGTGTAACCAACTTACAGAAATATTCATTAACGTATGTGATAGCAAATTGTCATTAATATACGCATTCATATATTTATATCTGAAATAAATCTAGAGTGATTGTTGAGTTGTTAAAGACAAATAGTTTTTTATAATGAGCTCGTTTCGGAAAGAGTAAAAGACTGTACGTGTGAAGAGTGTGTGCGTGCGTGAAGGAGGAAGAGGAAGACGCTGTATTCAGTGTAAAAGTAGTGGATCAATTACTAGACAATAGAATTGTAAGTATGATATATCTTATCTCTCATTTGATGCCGATCGTAGCTATAAAAATGATGTAATAAGAAATATCTATTATTGGCGCCAAAAAGAATGTATAAAATGCAAAGACACAAAATTTTATCAAAGTATCGATTCCCTCATTCTTTTTCTTTAAAACAAATGCTCTCACAAATTTTTTTTTTCAACAAGTGTCTCGTATATCATCATTGAAACTGTAGTATCAATATAAGTGAATGCATTTCTACTATATAAATGATTAGAAACATCACTCATATGTCATGTTCATTGCTAAAGTTTATCATTTTTTTTCAAATGTGCATGCACATAAGAGAGCAGAGAGTGGAGGGAAAAATTTAACGACAAGCATCTTTATTTGAAAAAAAATGTTATGTTGAAAACGACCAATCATATGCTGGAAACGAAACGACTGGAAATTTATATATGATGCTTAGTAGTGTTTGTAAAGTGAATGCAAATTGGAAACTAGCGAAATAGACGCTCTACATATTTTTTAAATTTTTTATAGTGAAAATTTTCAATTTTTCCAATTTTTGTTGCAAACTATAAAGACAAATTCTTGGGAAAAGTTCAGAAACAGTTAGAGTAGACAAAAGTGACACGAAAAATCTAAATTTTAAGATGCATTTACTTTGGACATGATTTTTTTCAAAATGGCCTTTATTTCATAACCTAAGTTTCATATATATATACACATAGATATATATATATATATATTTTTAAAAAAATACGATTCGTATTATATTCTTTAATAATATTTTGTGATATTATGTGGAATGGCTCAGTAATGGATAGTTTTTATGATTTCAACGAAGATATTGATACTCTGACTTCATCGACAAATTTTAGACAATTATCGTCTACTACAGCATCGACAACAACAACAATGCAGCAACAGCAGCAATCAAATGACTTGACTGCATCAATTACAACTACTGCGACCGCTTCTTCGACATCATTAACAATGACCACTGCTTCGAATATCTCCACTAATGCTGCAGTGAGTATTCCCAAAATCCTTATTTCATTAAAAAAAATTTCCCTCCTCTTTGTCATCATTTCATATAAAAATTTTCTCATATTAATAATTTCTTTTCTTCTCTTTTTCATCATCATCACCTCCAATTAGCCAATAATTTCCGCTAATAACAATTCTAATATGCAAACTACAACAACTCATTCAAATTTATCTGCAAATGATAATCGGGAAAAGACGCCGCCCTTAATTGAGACTCCTATGGAGCCTATAAATGGAATCGTCCAACCACCCGTAAAACCACATCCAAATCGACCTGGTCGAGCCACAAATCAGCTTCATTATCTCCTTAAAACTGTCATGAAGATCGTGTGGAAGCATCAATTTAGTTGGCCATTTCAACAGCCAGTAGATACAATAAAATTAAACCTTCCTGACTACCATAAAATTATTAAAAAACCAATGGATTTGGGTACTATTAAAAAGCGTTTAGAAAATAATTATTACTGGAAGGCTCAAGAAGCTATCGATGATTTCCAAACAATGTTCGACAACTGTTATATATACAACAAACCGGTGAGTATGATGTTTATTTCTCTTTTGTAGATATGAGTGAGGTTTATTTGTTACTTTTCAATAATTAGGGAGAAGATGTAGTGGTGATGGCACAAGCATTAGAAAAACTATTTAAGGGCAAACTCGCTCAAATGCCAAAGGAGGAGATCAGGATTGAGACAGCTTCAGGAAAAGCAATAAAAAAGAAACCTAAGCCACCGGCAGGAACATTTGTTGGCGGTGTAAGTAAACCACCGTCGTCCATTAAGCCTTCGGCCAATATTCCACCAAACTCACTTTCATCAAATTCATCAAATGCACAGGTTCCGACAATCATTTCGGACACTGGAACTACAATACCTGGAAGCACAAATAAGCCGACCACAGCCAATTCAAACGTACAACAACAAAATCTCCATAATCTCATCAACATGCCTCAACAACAGCCGCCGCAACCACCACCATCTCTTTCATCATCACAGCAGAATGCCCAACTGCCTGGCTCAGCTAGCTCATCTTTTATCGTTAGTCCACCAATGCTTAACGTGATGACATCTCAACAACCTGCGAAAGTCAAAAAGGGTGTGAAGAGAAAGGCGGATACAACGACGCCAATCGGCTTCAACGATTCATCATATGCATCAACTGATGCAAAAGTATCGACTCGAGGACGACAGGTGAGATGAGAATATTTAATTTTAAGAAAACAAAAATGTAATATATAATTTTGCAGGATGTTTTACCTCATCAGTCAAGCACTTATCCAATATCCCCTTCTAATATTCACAATAGTCAACAGAATGTTAGCAAAAATAAGGAAAAACTTAGTGAGTCGCTCAAGTCTTGTAATGAAATTTTAAAGGAATTGTTTAGTAAAAAGCATTCTGGATATGCGTGGCCATTTTATAAGCCGGTGGATGCAAAAATGTTAGGACTTCATGATTATCATGATATAATTAAAAAGCCAATGGATCTGGGAACTGTGAAACGAAAAATGGATGAAAGAGAATACAAAACTGCTGCCGAATTTGAGGCAGATGTTAGATTAATATTTACAAATTGCTACAAGTACAATCCTCCAGATCATGATGTTGTTAAAATGGGACGCAAGTTACAGGATGTATTCGAAATGAGATTTGCAAATATTCCCGATGAACCAGTCACCACATATCCAACATCTCAGCATAATAACAATAATAGTCAAATGAACGATAGCTCTTCAGACTCGAGTGATTCACAAGGCGAATCTGATGAATCTGATGAGAGTATGGACGAGCAGAGTCTACGCGAAAAAATTGAAAAGACTCATGAACACCTGTTGAAGCTCAAAGAGAAGCTTGAGCGACTTTTGAAAAAGAAATCAAACTCGGTACCTGCAAAGAAACATTTGAAGAAAAATAAGCATAGTTCGTCAT
The DNA here is from genome assembly GCA_014622435.1 of Polypedilum pembai. Taxonomy (NCBI): domain Eukaryota; kingdom Metazoa; phylum Arthropoda; class Insecta; order Diptera; family Chironomidae; genus Polypedilum; species Polypedilum pembai. The sequence goes on from JACWBX010003215.1 coordinate 58,382, forward strand.
TCAAGGATGGAACCAAATCAAAGAATAAACTCGAAAATGCAAAATCTAAAGGACAAAAGCAATCAAAGGGATTGTCACAAAATTCAGGTGGCAATGGTGGTGGTGCAGGAGGAGGAAAACGTATGAAACCTGTAAGTAATGAAATATTATTATCATAATGACAAAATATATCTAAGATAATTTTTTTCATCTTCCAAATTAGTCTGGAAGTGGCATTCTTTCTGCTTCAACTACTGCTGCTAATACAACTTCTGTACAATCAAAATCAAGCAACAAGAAAAAGATGCAAGCGGCTGGAAATTTCAACAGTGAAGAAGAAGATAATGCGAAACCAATGTCTTATGATGAAAAGAGACAATTATCGCTCGATATAAATATGCTTCCAGGTAAGAGCTATATATAGTTTATCTAAATTTAATTCGAAAATTATATCGTTCTAAATTCTTCTAGGTGATAAACTTGGACGTGTTGTAAATATTATTCAAAGTCGTGAGTTGTCGCTAAGAGACTCAAATCCAGATGAGCTCGAGATTGATTTTGAAACATTAATGCCATCAACGCTGCGTGAACTGGAAGCTTATGTTGCACAATGTCTTCGTAAAAAAACCCGTAAGCCTTACTGTAAGTTTCACCCAAATGGCACTAAACACTGTGATTTATATATGATGATTAATAATATCCAAATTACCTCTGTTATAATTTTTTGAACAAATATTTTTTGTTACACCAATATTTTTTTTTTCTTTCACTTCATTTCTCTCGTTTGGAGTTTCCATTAAATGATACAAAACTTGTTGCAACAGATATTCAGTAAAGTAGTTTATTCACATTTATTTTATTGTTGCAAATTACTTCCATCCTTCTTAAGTAAAAAACACATAATGAACTTACTCAAGAAATAATCAGTGTCGTGTTGATTTGGATGAACTCAGGAAAAAAGAATTCAATTTCCATTTACATTAATATTAATTCAAATTTTTAAGTCGAGGATACTTTATGCACTGTTTTCAAAAAAAACTATGATTTGATGACAAAAATAACAATTTTATTAACCAACATGTATGACATTTTTCTCTCTTTTTATGCAGACAAAAAAGTCGCTGGAAAATCAAAAGCGGAGCAAATGAATGAAAGACAGCAAGAACTTGAACGAAGATTACAAGATGTGACAGGACAACTAGGTTCGAACAAGAAAAGTACCAAAAAAGGTAAAGCAAATTATATTTGCATTTTCTTTACAAAAATAAGGATCGATACTTTTTACATTCTTGAACTTAAAAGTTATAAAAAATGGTTTCTTCTTTTTAAAACATTTTAGATGATTCGTCAAAATTAAATCCTCAAAATCAGAGCCATCAATCATCTTCTAGCAGCTCTAGTGACTCTTCATCATCTAGTTCATCCGATAGCAGTTCATCAGATAGTAGCGATAGTGAAGCAGGTTAGAGTAGTAAATTGTATTGTAATAAACCAGAAAAAATAGTAATCTTAAGGAGAAAAAAAATTTTATATTAAATGGTAGTGAAAAATGAAGAAAAAAGAAGAAAATCTCGTAACGTTAGATAATAATTATAATTGTAAAACTAAAAGAGCAAGAAGAAGAAAATGCAGAAAAATAATATTAGCAAGAAAGAATATTGGGAAAAACACTAAGTTTTTCCTTCTTTCTGTTTGCTTAAAACTAGTTACTCTTAAGATTAACCAATACAAAAAGAAACAATTGTTCATGTTTTAATGAATTATAGAAATCAAATTATTGTATCTCTTTTGTTCCTTAAGTATCACACATTTTTACACGCTCGATTGACATTAAAAGATAATGAGTGTGATCAAATACTGCACTTTTTTCTCTCACTCTCGGTTCAAATATTTTTTTTTCTCTATATTAACAAACAAAAAGAATAAGATGAAGGAAAGTGAAAACAATTGTACTTTTTTTGATATATATTTTTTCTCTCGTAAGATATCTTGTTATGTTTATATTTTATTTTTTTTACAAAAACGTAATTAATTACCTATAAAAAAAAGATTTTAAGATAAAAAATCTTTGCAAAATGTGTATCATAGGGGAAGACCAAAACTAAACCGAAAAAAAACATACACGCTCAATCTAAATAGATAAACCATAAAATGTTTAGCTCGATGACGACATATAAGTACAAACAGAAATTAAAATGCGACATTTTATTATCTTAGCCTTGCAAAAAAGATAAATACAATACTCAAAAAGCATAAATTTGCAGACAATGTGTAAAGAATGAGTGCACGAAAAAATTATCCACCGGGATAATTTGACTTTTAAACAAAGAGTTATTTGTTTAAAAAAATTGTCTCTGTATCTGATAAATTTTTTTTCGATAATTTGTCCATAAAAAAAGAACCAACTTTTCAATTGAACATAACTTGGCTTCCCGTTCCGTTGTTACACATTGTTTGCAAGATTTTTTTGAATATATTGAACACACACATTTCTATTGACTTTTTTTTCTTAGAATTTCTTTTACTTGTATATATGATAATAACAATAATGATAAATATGACATATATTATAGTATACTTTTACCTATTTAAATTAATTTAATTAAAGTCATGATGTTTACTATTTTAATATGATAAATTCCTAAATAAACATTTATCCCATGAGTGGACATTTGAAGAAATAAATTAGTTTATTAAATGTCCTTCCTCATATACCCATCATTACTTTTGCTTAAGAGAAATCTAAAAAAGGAAAAAGTTTAATATGAGGAAGAAAAAAAATTAATAAAAATCAATTTTCATCTTAGTAGATAATTTAAAATGAAGCAGAATCAATGAGAGAGGAAGAAAAAGAAGAGGAGTAGCTATAAAATAATTATTATAAAAAGAAGAAAATATCATTGAAACAAAAAAGGAGAAAATTGGCTAAGGTAATAATAAACATTCAAAAATCAGTATAGAAAAAATATCAGTCAGGTCTTTATTAGAGCGCATTTTCCCATGGCAGATAAAAGTCGTGTAGCAAAAAAATAAAAACTATTAAACAAAAAAGAGACCCAACATAGAATCATGTTTGTGTTTGAAATAAAAGTTAGACCAAAGGAGAATGCGCTAAAAATAACAGAAATATGGTCTTTGTAAATATATTTCTTTTCATACGTGTATGCAACATTAAGTTGTATTCAAAAAACATTTTAAACAAGTGCTAAAGACATAATAAATCAATCGATAAAATTGAAACAAAAATAAAAATAATAGTTTTGATTCCCCCGCAACTATGAGGCACATTTTGCTTTTTATTAAAATTTATTTATAGTCAAAATTTATGTTTACTATTTTTAATGCAAATTTTTTTGTTTTTTTTTTGCTAATGAGACATAATATTATACTTTTTGCATCGTTTACAGGAAATGATAAAACATCAACTAAAGAGTCAATTTTAAATACGACCGGTGCCGAAGGTGGCAAAATAGTGAGTTAACAAAAATATTTTCTTCTTTCTTTCTCTTTCTCACTCATTCGCCGTTATAATATTATAATTTGAATTATAATTTTTTCTATAGAAAACTACAATTAAGACTATAAGTGAAGATATAAAACCAAATCTACCACCAGCAATTACAATGGATCGTGAACCAATACCTATGGTTGATCTTCATCAATCAATTTTGAACCCAAATCCTTCTTCCATTAACAATGCCATTGAATTACCACCGGCAGTAACGGCACCATCATCTGTATCGTTGACAAAATCAGAGGCCGATTTATTTGCATCAGATTTATTACAGCATGCAACAACTAATAATAAAATGCCTCCTTTCAACCAATCAACGCCCGTTACTCAAACTCAACTTCAATCGCAGCAGCAGCAACAGCCATTGCTTAAAGTGTCTTCATCACCCTTATTAAACAACACAAATAACTTACCAATCATGAGTAATAGTAATAATAACAACGATAACAATAACTCTACTAATTTAAAGATTCCAAACATGAACATAAATCAATTTATCGATCCATTAGAGCACTCATTAGCATCATTAGAACAGCCACAGATAAATCTTCAAAAGGCTCCTGATTTAAATTTATTTATGCAGCAGCAACAGCAACAAATGCAATTGAATTTAATGAATCAAATACCACCGACTCATGTTCCACTCACATCTAATGCTAGCAATAATACATTTGTTGGTGCTCCAGATGGATTTAATGGTGTTAATGGACTTATAAATATGCTCGGTATCAATGCTGTTGAACCGTCAAATTTACAATTACTAAATCAACAAATGAAACAATCGGCTGCACGTTTCCAGGATGTTTGGAATATGCCAGGTGTTAATGCGACTAACACTCTTCCACTTGTGACAAATGTAATGCCAGGTTCGAAAAACAATGCTCCTAATTGGGAACAACCACAGCAGCAACAAACAGTATTGAAGCAAGACAGCAATAAAATTTTGTTGACACCTAAGCCGATTGAAGAACTTTTGGCAGACAAGTCAAAACATATGAATCCATCAATTCCGTCCGACGGTCGTGTGAATACAGCATTTGGCCAAACTTTCAAGTACGAGCAGAATTTAAAAAATGCCAATTCGTGGTCACAACTTGCATCTGCTGAATCATTAAATACATCGAGCAAATCAAAGTTGCCAAGTCAAGACACTTTTCAAGAATTTAGAACGAAGGCAAAAGAGCAGCAACAGCGACAAAAACAGGAGGCCGAAAAAATGAAAAAGCTCAAAGAACAAGAGCTAAAACGACAGGCACAGGAAAATCTTCAAAAGCAAACTAAAATAGATGATTCAAGCAACGGTCAAAGGTATGAAAAAAAGAACAAACTATGTGCTTCCAATATCAATCATAGTTACCACTTGTTTAAAATGTACTAATTGAATTTAAATAAATTATTTTTATTGTCGTCTCTAGGAAACCACAAAACGACCCTGTCTCAAATATTATGGAAGAAATGCGCTCAGCAACACCACCGTCACTCAATGAGTCCCAATCAGAGCGTTCTGCTGCAAAACGGGCTGAGGAGCGTGCTGCCGAACAAGAAAGACGACGACGTGAAGCTGTAAGACAATTAATTTTTTTCCAATTTTTATTTTTTAAAAAACTTTTTCAAATTTCTTTCTTTAGATGTCACGTCCAATTGATTTAAATAAACAAGGCGACTTAATGGCAGAATTTGAGGAACTTCTTTAAATTCTTTTTACAATTATTCTTTTCCCACATAACAACTTATTATAGAACATTTCTTTTTTGTACATATACTACTGTTTTTCAAACTTTTATTATAACATACCTTCTCTCTTACCTTTCTAACTACTCGCGTAAGAAATAAAATGTATGTTAATAGAGCAGGAGGTAGTAGAGAGAAAGAAGAAGGGAGAAACATACATAAACACACAGTAAATAGAATTTTTTGGAATGATAGATGTTTTTTGTCAAATTACTTTGTTCATAGAATTTAATTATTACGAAAAAAAAAATTAAATAGATAATGTAATAATAAAAGTATTAAATAAAATATGAAGGAACGCTGATTAAAGCTTTCAATAAAAAACAATAAAATTTCCTGAAACACAAAATAGTGGTTACATATTTATAAAAAATTTCAGCATATTTCAAGGATTTCTACTGTTTTCTTTTGGACATGAATGTCAATTTTTTCCAATACGATTTCAAAGTGAAAGTTATGCAAAAATAGCATGCATCGATTTATATAAAGTTGAATATGAAAAATTGACATAAGCTGCTTGCTTGGAATAGAAGTGAGAGAAAGGTTGACGGTTAAAATTTTGAATTGAGCAATTTTGCTCAAATACTAACACATTTTCACAATTGTTGAGCACTATGAAAAAAATTAGCCGAGAACTTTTTTTCTACGTTCGATAGACATTCGTTCGCTATATTTCGAAGTGTAAAGTTCATTTAAGACATTCTTCCATCTCTAAAGAGGAAAAAATCAATTTGAATTGGGTTATTGCATCTAAAAAGCAGTAGAAAATCTTAAATTTGTTGCTAAAAAGCAATCGGAAGTGTTTGAGTTTAATTTCGTGCGAAAATTGATAAAATTTAAAGCATAAATAAGAAATTAGTGTAGAAAAAAAACTCGTAAAGTTGCAATTTCTTGTTAGACTAAAGTAAAAATGGTAATTATCTCACATTATTTTTATATTGATCGCAAATCTAAGAATACGCAGTTCTTCTAAATATCTCTTTTTCACATTTGATTCTCGTTTATGGCGAGGCCCGACTTCTTTTAAGCCATAATTTCTACTAGCCTGACGTCATTAAAGTTTCAAAAACATTGTCAATCAATAATAATACGTTTTTAACAAATTATTTTGCACATATTTTCAATAGTTTTGTAGTTATTTTGCAAAAATTCGTTTTATTCGTCAAAAAATTCTCATTTACTTGTGTATTTTTGTATGTACGTGTGTGTGTGGCGACATATTCATCTTTTTACTCTTTCGCATGCTCTTTGAGGAAAACAACTACAAATACACGCGAGCTTCGAGCAGCCGAGGCTTCGTTTTTAACACAAACCCGATATATTTGCCGCATTGCGGACTTTATACCCATCTCGCTTTAACAATTCTCCTTTCAAATACGTTTTTAACTTAATTATCATAAAAATTAATGTTATTTATAACTACATTCTTATCGAGCCTCAAGTGAATATTTATGAGTAAAAGAATAATAATTAGATTAAGTGCGATAGAATGACTTAAACAAAATATTAAAATCATGCTGCTGCTGCTGTTATTTTCTATCTCTTTCTCTCACCGTTGCCTACCTTTCACATTACAAGTATGGTGATGTACATGTACATACAGAGTCGCAAGTCTTTTATACTCTGACGAGTACGACGCATACTTGTGCACAAATTTTGAGAGTAGAAAAACGAAACACAGCGCGTATTCTCTAATAAACTGTCAAAAAACTGCCCATTTTCTTCTCGCAAATCTCCTCGTTTCCTCTTTCCTTACTCTTTCTAAATTCCTTTTTTATTATTAATTTCAAATTACTACTTACTGGAAATTATACTATTTTGATCATACATATGCCTCATGAAAACTAATACTTGTACGTATACTTTGACAAATCTATGAATTACTATGACTAACTCATTTCTGCATAAATTGAATGCGGGAAACAAGTGAATAAGTGAAGATGACTCACAGAGTTTCAAAAATGTTAAATTGATTTTTTATTCTTTTTAAGGATAATTTAAAAATTAAACAGTACAATAATTTGGATTAGTTTTTTTAGAATTAGGAGGGATAGAGAAGGATATGTATATATAAAAAGCTTAATGGCGAAGAGAGATGTATATAAAAAGTCTATATAAAGCATATCATTGATTTTAAATACATAAATATGCTGCAGGTTTTTTTTACGCTTGCGCAATTTGAGTCAAGCTAGCTAATTAATATGTGTACTATTCCTTTATATTCAAATTTGTATAGATTTCTATTTCTCTTCTTTTTATTTAATTTCAGGCCGATCAATTAACAGAAGAGCAAATCGCTGAGTTCAAAGTAATGCATCATTTTAAATACTTTGCTAGATATGACTAGCATTTTTCCTGTTTTTTTTCTGCTCATGTGAAAAACGCCTTTATTCAACAATTTCTTTTTTTTTTATGTGTGTGTCTGTGTATCTCATGTGTGTTTAGGAAGCATTCTCATTGTTCGATAAAGACGGTGATGGTACAATTACCACAAAAGAATTGGGCACTGTGATGAGATCACTTGGTCAAAACCCGACAGAAGCTGAACTTCAGGATATGATTAATGAAGTTGACGCTGACGGTATGTATCCTTTTTTTTGTTTTACTTACAACATTTTTTAATGCAAAACATTCGTTAACAACAAGCAACTTTCTTTCTTTACTAACCATAGAACATATTGATCAATATATTTGAATGTGAAATTACTGCAGATATAGCTCTATATTATATTTTTACTTTTTTATTGTTTCTAAATCCGTGCGTGGTGGTTGGTACCTTCAAGTCTCGTAAAAACAAAGGAAAAAGTCATAAAACTGAAGAGAATATTTATTTTATATTATTATTTTTGCTAACTAAAACATTTTTTATATTCTTTCATTTTTCCAATAATAATTTTTCTTCTCTCTTACTCGCTCATTCTTTTTGAATTTGAAATGTCGCTGAAAATACTTCACTGTCACCACCATTCCACCACAATTATATTTTTTAACGACTCCTTTTTATCTACCATACAAATTACTTTCAAGCTCAAGTATTTTTTTAGCAATTTTCTATCTAAAGTAAAAAGATAAAGTTCAAAGCGAAATAAAAAGAAAATGGAATACAATTCTAAATTTCTATGATTAGAGTAAAATTTTCAATTTTAAAGCAGTTTGATTTCATGACCTTGGTTTTTTATTAGGTAAAATTTATAAGCTGAAAGAAGGGATACAAACATTTATTTCAATAAATTAAGGGTTCAATAAGAAATCTTTTTTTTTTGTAAAAACTGAGTCTGTATGTTGATAAGTATTTGTAGAAAAAGTTGTATAATGTTCGAAGTGGTACCGCATTACACTTACACTTGATTGTTATTATTTAATACTAATTTATCTTTTCTTCTTGATCTAATCTAATCATTCTCACTTCACACTCAATATAGGTAATGGTACCATAGATTTTCCTGAATTCTTAACTATGATGGCTCGCAAAATGAAAGATACTGATAGTGAAGAAGAAATTCGGGAAGCATTCCGTGTATTCGACAAAGATGGCAATGGTTTCATCTCTGCAGCTGAATTGCGCCACGTGATGACAAATTTGGGAGAGAAATTAACAGATGAAGAAGTCGATGAGATGATCCGTGAGGCAGATATCGATGGTGACGGACAAGTTAATTACGAAGGTATGTATATTGTATAAGCACATACTGCTTCTCGACTAAATCCATTTATTATAAGTCGATAATTGATTTCGTCATACTTCTCTACTCTTTATCGTTTTTTTTTAATTTTTAAGTACACAACAATGCTTATTCATCCATCCTATTTTTTCTCTCTCCCACTTCTAGAATTTGTCACCATGATGACATCAAAGTGAGCTCCTGTTTTAAGTGTACGTCAGCCTTTGAATACACAACACTATTACAATTATAAAAAAACTATAATAAAAAACTGTAATATGATCTTCTATCAATATTTTGTTTTGTAAAAAAAAGAAGCAACGGAGAATGCTGCATATTTACCACCACCAGCATGTAACATTTTCCGCATTTTTCTAAATAAGCTTCTAATACAACAAGTGAAAAAAAGAGAGAAAAATAACATTTTAAAAGCGTATATTCGCACCGTAATTTTTTATAATTTTTTTTCAAGTTTTTTTAAAAAGTTTTTTCAGTTATTAAAAAAAGAAGAGAGCAAAAAAAGATATAAAACATTAAAAACATTGTCCTAAAGAAAGAAATTTGTTGAAAAATTTTCAGAGAATGAATATTAAAAAAATTTGCAAAAAATACTTATTTAAAATGAATAACAGAAAACTATCGCTAAAAGTTTAAATATAAAAAAGTAATAGTAAAGTAAGAGAAAAAAAAATTGAGAGAAAATTTTAAAATCCACTGTACTTTTTGAAAATTGCAATTTAATCAAGCTTATCACACACTTCTCACACAATTCTGTACTATTATTCAAAATTCAAAAAATAAATATATGATTTCATTTCAAATAGCTCTTAATTTTCTTAATTTTTATTCGTATATAAATATATCTTTAAAAATCATAATTAATGGAAGAAACAAGCAAACAAAAAAACACAGTCGAGATAATAGTAACAGAGAGAAAATTTATCTCATTCAACATTCTGTAAGAAAATCAAAATTTACGTTTTTAACAAGATGAAGAAATGAAGAAGTAAAAATAGTTATTTAATATTCTTGTATTAAATATATTTATGTAACCGTTCGATGATTATTATTATAATTAAATGAAGAGAGAAACCAAGAATAAAAAATTTCAAGTGGAATTATTTAAAAATGTACCATTATAAAAGCTAAAATCACCAAGTTTCATTTTAAAAATAAATTTAATAAAATCCTATATTATTGTGAATTAGCCAATTGCTTTCTTTTATTATTGTATTATAAAAGTTTGCTTTTATTTAGACAGTATTTTCGTTGCACCAACAGCAGTGGTGGAGGGTTTAAAAAGTGAAATATGACGTGTGTTGCTGCATTGCGTGAATTCCTCTCGTTTTTTTTTGCTATCTTTGAAGTCTGAAGGATCTTTTCTATGGAAAATTAGGGCAAACCAGTGCTCAACTATTGTATCATATATATGTACAGTGATACGTTCAAGGTTGAAAAATCGTTACAGCAAAAAATGTTACACCTCACTCACATTCACTCGCTCGTTCACGAGTTTTAAAGCGGTCAATAAATTGCATCGCATTAGAATTGCATTTCATTTATCAGCGATTTATATTCTTTTTGTTAAAAAAATTGCTTTATTATGCTGCCTAGGTAGTAGTTGCTGAAATAAATCAATATACAATTAACTCAACGCAAGGTGAATGAGAAAAAAAAAAGTTTTTTTTCATTTAATTCTCTGCGCTCAATGATTATGCGGTTCTTATGTCGAGCATCTCCTTTATTTATTTCAATAAAGTTAAATTTCCAAGTATTTTCATTTACTTTAATGGAATAAAACGTGAACTGTGGGTGGCACCAATACCGGGACGACCATGCTTAACTGGTTTATATGTGAGCGAAAAGTCTCCCAAATAGTGTCCAATCATTTCTGGCTTGATTTCAACCTAAAAAGAGAAAAAAATCGATTGGAATGCGACTCTTTCTACAACAATGAATCGACGCAGTAAATTTGGAAAGAAGTCAGATTGCCATTGAAATCTTTAAGGAAAGAAACATAGATAGATCAATTACTCGACTTTAAAAAATATAAAGTGTATGAGTTATTGAAACTATTTTGAATTTTTTTCCTCATCATTCTCGTCATCGTTTCATCATTCTAATAATTATTAATGTCGATTTTCCGATAAAAAAAATTATTATATTAAACTCACTTGGTTAAATGTTTTTCCGTTATAGATACCGACGATTGATCCAACCATTTCGGGCACAATGATCATGTCACGCAAGTGAGTCTTAACAATAGCTGGCTTCTCAAGTGGAGGTGCCTCTTTTTTTGCCTTTCGCAACTTCTGGATTAAAGCCATTGGCTTGCGTTTTAATCCACGGGCAAAACGACGACGAGCGCGACTGTGCATTAATTCTGATAGCTGTTCATTTGGCATATCCAAAAGTTGATCTAAATCAACACCACGGTATGTGAATTTACGAAAAGTACGCTTCTTGCGAACTTGTTCTTCTTGAGCCTGAAATATTAGAATTTTTCATTAATCTATTAATTTTTCTCTTTGATTATGTTTTTTTTTAATTACTCACATCAGCCATGATTTCTATAACACAATTGTTTCACGAACTCTAAAATGAAACAAGAAATAAGAAAATAATGTTTTTAACCTTAAAAAGTTGATATTTTAAATTTTTCTAAAATTTATTACAAAATTGCCAGTTTTATGAGAAGTATTAATGCATTTTGAAATTAATGTAATATTATCTCACTTTTCTGTATAAAATTAAAGGCATTGTGATAAATAAAACTATTAAATTAAATAAAAATAACATACAACCAACCTGATCAAATCGAGTTTTTGACGAAAAAGAAATTGACATGGGCAACCAAACTGAAATGAGCAATTTTTTTTTAAAAATGACAGTTACACTCGGAATAAAATACTTTGTATTGAAATAGAATTACTTTTAAATAATCAATTTTCTTACTATTTATTATTCTAAAGAGTTTAATTTAGCAGGATTTATTTATTTTATTTTCTCAAAGAAAATAATTATTGATAAGTTTACGCCGAAACACCAAGTTTTGAATTAGGTGCTGTTGCTGCTACTACATCATCATCTGGCATAAGTTTATCTAACACATGACGAACTACAGAACCATCAGGACCGACATAAAAAGTTGAGAACCCATCATACCATGTTTCTTGGCTTTCAAACATCTCCTTGATATTCCATAACTTGTATTTCCAGAAATTTAGCATAACTTTCAATCCACTGATTCCTCTAATTCTCCATCTCACTCTTACTGTATTGTCACTTTTATGTTGTGTGATTTTAAGAACTTCAAATTTGACATATGCAAATTTTATATGTCCTACGGTCCTCAAGAGAGCGACTTGTTTTACATAATGAAAAAGTCCTCTGAAAATATGAAAAGTTTAAAATCATGAATGGATAATGATTAATTGAATTCTTACACTGTTCGTATGCCACGAATATTGTTTTCAAATATCAAATCAGGTGAATATATTGAATAATCCATGGGCTGTACAAATAGTGTTGGAAGCGTTCTAGATAAATTATCATAGATACGCTGTAAGTTTTCTGCCTGTTTATTATCATTTTTATTGAGTTCCTTAAAATATAAAAAAGAAATATTTAATCCCAAATCTGAAGCTTGAATTTTTTTAAAAATTTACCTGCTCACTGTTTTGTTGAGTGCAATAAAGTGCTTTTAAAGATGTTTTCTTATAGTGGTCATTGACAGTTATTTGTTGAATTTGCTAAAATAAAATTTTAGAATTTCAGAAAAAAATTTCGGTCATAACTTTTCACTTACTTTTTGAGTAAATACAGAATAATCATGTTTATTTGTTATGGAAAATGATATTGTAACTGCGCGTCTGTTTAGAAGTGTGTAAAATTTAATCCACTGTACTCTATTTATACGAACACAAGCCATTTGAAAAATAAATCTATATACCACTTGTAAATAAAGAAATATTTTTCTTCTTATTATTATTAGGGGTTAACAGCTTATCTAATAAATGAACCCCTTTTTAAAAAGAATTCTAAACGTATCATATAACGGATGGTTTTTTAACTAAGCTATTCAATATTTTCTGAACAACCTTAATTTCATAAAAATTAATGATTTCATAAAAACAAATTCTGAAAACGATTTTAAAATAATGCATAAAACAAAATATTTTAAATTGTTAATTTGTTAATGAAGAAAATGATTTTTTTTTTATTATTTTACAACAAAATGTTTTGTCTTAGTTTTTTTTATAAATAATCATATAAAAATTGCTTTACCACTTTAAAACCTTCTCTGCATCAAATAAATTATCATCATCACAAAACATTTCACTCGTCGGTGGTTCGATTGTATGATGATGACTCGCAGTAAAACTATCGTTCTGCTGTGAATTACTATAATTATTATTGTTATGGTTAACATTAAAAGAAAAAGGATCATGTTGATAAAGATCATAAGAAAGAATATTTTCTATTTCCATTGGAGCAGAATTTTCGCTCATTGCAGTATTTCCGAAAATATCAAAGCCATTATAAAGTTTTTCATTTGACTTAATGTCCTTTTGATCAAAATTATTATTTAGAAATGAGCTATTAATAATATTTGAGTTCATGATGTTTGACTTGAATGTATCAAATAAGCCATTATCAAAGTTCCCTATCAAACTATTTCTGATACCATTGAAACCATTAGTAATTTTGTCAGCGTTGTTAGATTTGTCTACGGTACTACTGCCAAAACCATCAAATACATTAAATTGCGAATTATCTTCCATTTCTTTGTTTTTGCTAAAGCACGATATTTGTTCACTGTTATTCTCACTCTGCATACACATATTCGAATTTTCTTCAATATCCATTGGAAAGTCCCGTAATGTGACATCACTTATATTTTCAACTAGACTAGTACCAGTCTCAAAATCTGTTGATTTGAGAACATTAAGTGGTCCTTAAATATAAAGAATAAAATATTCTTAGTTTAAAAAGTTTTATTTATTGCTCACCTGTATCATTTTCAGCGAATTTCAGAGGAGTTTCACTCGCGAAGCAGATTGTAGATGTTGAAGGTGTTTCTGCTGATTGATGTTGTTTAGTTGAATCACTAATCAAATTATTATTGGAGAAGTTAATTGCACTATTTTCGTCTTCATTAGACCATTTTTCATTTTTAAGTAGAATTTCAAGCACATCATTGATATCGTCCTGAACTATTGGAGAATCATGATATGATGTGTGATTTTTAACGACATCGTTTGAAGGTGTATTTATAAAAAATTTGTTATCGGGTGGGATTACAAGAGATTCAATTAGTTTAGGTTCCTCTTGTGGCACAACAACTTCTTCATGAATCAACATCGGAACAGATGGACATTCCTGAGTGACCGTTGCTGTGTTTGTCGTTGGTGTATTTAAACCTGCTACACCCACAACAAAAACTGTCGAAAGTTTTCCCGGAAGTTGATATTTTGTATCATATAAAACATTTGTCGGCAAACTATTGCTCGTGCTAGGGATGATTTGAAAAATTTTTTCATTTTTTATTGGCGTTTCATTGATAGGTTCATTTTGATTCAATTTTATTTTCTCGAGTTCGCTTTGACTCTCGAGTAATTTTCTTTGCAACTCTTCAATTTGTCTCTGCTGTTCACGCACAATATCGTTGTCATCACTAAAGTTACTTTTGATTTCAAGATCTGAATCAGCAAGACTGTTGTTATTGAGGTGCATATCGGTAATATCTGAAGAATTTTCACATTTTTCAGGACTCAATTGAATAGTTGATGAGGTTGAAGTTTTCGAAGGCAAGTAATTTTTAAGTCTTTCAATTAGCAGCTGCAAAATGAAGATAATAGAAATAAAAAATATTTACTAGACTAAGGTTTTCATATTTTTTAAGCGAAATAGTAGAAAAAGAGTATGTAAGGGCAGAAGTGAATGATCCTAATTAAAATAAAAAATACAAAACTTACCGGTTTTGGACCCGACACTGGCAGATTTAATTTCTTCAAGTATGCCTTTAGTTCGGATACTTTCATTTTGTTCAATTTACTACTATCAGTTGAGAGTAAGTCAATATCTGGTAGCACATTCACAGTCGCACTAGATTTCGATGGAAATATTGTGATAAAGGGTTTCTTAGCAGTTGTTTCACTTGTACGAGGTTCTTCATGCACCATTTCAGTGTTTTCCTCTGGACAATACTTTTTTTGATTCGATTCAGGTTCAACATTTGCAATAATGCTGTTTTCTCTCAGACTATTATTATTTGATTTGTAAATTCCTTCAAGGTACTCTAAAAGACACTGCTGCTGCATTATCAATTCATAATTTGTCTCGCCTGTTTTCTTATTACAATTGTTGCTACTTGTAGATGCGGCAGCAACCGTTGATGTGAGAGTAGATTTTGCATTCGGAGGTCCCTTATATTCGTGAAATTTAATTGCCTTAATTTTTGAAACTGGCTTGATTTTGCACTTCTTTCTTGATTTTTCTTTTCCAATATTTGAATATTTTTGATTATTTTGAATGAACGATGATATATGTTGTTTAATATTGGTGCCCTCATTCACTGTTGGTGCTTTAAATTCTTTTTTTATACCATCAAGAGATGTTTTTCTTTCTAGATTTGTCAATGCTGGTTGTTCATTGATTGATTGTGCTGTAAGGATATTATCAGCCGCTACTATACATGGTAAAGTAATTGCTTCATGCTCGAGGGATGTACATGTCGGCACTTTGAGTGATAAACTAGGAATCAGATTATTCTGTCCAATTATGCTGGTTTGAATTGGTAAGTTAAGGCTGATTACATTTAAATTTACTGGCGGTGAAGTTTTCTCAATGTTAAAATTGGTGCTAACTTGAATTTGATGTTGCGTGGGTGCAGTTACTGTTTCATTTTTTATTAAAATACTTTCGGACTGTGTAGCGTCTCCCTCTGAACTCTGAGAATCATCTTCAAAGAGAGTATTATCGCCAGTTGATAGTTTAAAAGGAACCAGACCCTCCTTAACAATTCTTTCGATAGGCTCATTTGTGTGTAAAATATTTTTCTCGATAAGTTCAAGTGGTCCTGGTCTATGTGAGATCTTTGAATTCAATTGATCGACAAGAATAGCTTTCTCGAGCATTCGATATTTGTCTGCCAGGCTTGGATCAATATGACTTTCATGACTTTCCAAAATATGTCGTCTCTCGAGCTCTTCACGATTTGGACGTTGCTGAATTTTAGCTTTCAGAAGATCGCCCGTTTTTGCTCTCTCCAACAGTCTCTTTTGTTCATGGATCGCTGGTGATGTTTTGAGTGCTGAAGCATTATAAGATGTTTGTTAGCGAAACGGTATTTTTTTTGAAAATATTAATAAGATAAAAGTAATTTGAAAGCACATACATGGAAGAATCCCTTGCTCGACAAGCTGATTCGCTGATCGCCTTACCATCAGTTTTATTTTTAATGCTAATGAGAGGGATGAGAGCGAGAAATTACTCATGCAATTAAAATAAATGAAAATTAGTCATTAATATTTATCGTACATTCTCTGTTTTTCTCCATTGCAGGTTGTAAAGGACTAGAGTCGACTATATTAACGCTTGGCGATAAACTTTTTTCTTTAATTATTTTATTATGTGGATCCATGTTTGAAGTCATCTTTAAAATTAAAATGAAGAATATTTTAATAAAAATAATCAATAAATTTCTTTGAATTATAATTATAAAATAAAAATAAACATTAAATGATATGAATAAGAGCCTTATTTTGCGTTTTTTCACATAATATTTCTAAAGAATTTTTCAAAGGCTTAAGTGATTTTTTTTCTCTAGAATGAAATATTTTACCAATAAAGTAGTACAAAATTGATAAAAAGGACTAAATCTCACTTCACTTCCACAGTGGCCAGTTTTTTTATTATATTATAATTAGTTAATTAAAAAATAAAAAAGGCTTAAGGCTTAAAAAATATTTTTTCAAATAGACAGATGTTATTTTTAATTTTTTACAATTTTTTTCGCAATTCTACAAGTTTTATAGTGTTGTCTCGAATATAGTTTTGTAGAATGTATGCATTTAAAAATAACAAAATTAGTTAGAAATATGAAAAAAGTAATAAGTTTTTTTATTTATTACTAATTTTAAAAACAATGTTTTATCTATATATGATTTTATTATGCATAAATAGGCATTTATTATTTATTAAAATTAAGAATGTAAATTTTTTTTAAATAATTTTAAAAATTTAAGCTTTTTAAAATATTTTTAAATTTAATTAATAAATTTTTAAATATCAATCTATAGTTAAAGTAAGTACGATACAAAGTCAATGTTTGCAACAAATTTTTTTACAATAGCTTCTCTTGCCCTGTATCTAGTGAAAAAATAGGTATATATGTGTGATCAACAAGTATCCTTATTATCTTTTTCGTGAAAACATTTTCAAACATATAAAAAAGTTTTTACAGTTTTCAAAATAGTTTCTAAAGTGAATTAACAGTTTTTCGTATCAAAATCATGAAATTGAAGTCAATATCATAAGCTTTATAATTTTTTCTGAAAAATTTAAGGATTTTTATGTTCAAATTGCGCATGTTTTATTCTCCTTCTCGCCTGTAAGCTCATTGATATATCCCCGGGTAGAAAGCAAAAATCAGTGGGTTTAAGTAAATTTTTATTTTGCAAGTGAGAAGCAAAAAGTTGTACGCGATAAATTAAGAAACGTTAGTATAGTTCTGCTGCAGACATTAAAAAATCTAGACAATGTTCTGAGGCTCTGTGGCATAGAGTTGTATTTAAAATAACTGCGAAAAAAGCAGCAATTGAAAGAGAGAAAATATTTTCAGTCAGTTCTAGTTTATTACGAAATTGCAAACTTTGCTTAATTTTTAGAAGAGAAAATATTTTTTATTGGTGATGGAGTTGAATTTGCTAGAGAAATTACTTGAAAAAAAATTATCTCGATAACACTTCTGCTTTTATTCATAACGCAGTGAACATAAATTATAAATTCTGATAACATACAACTATGAAGCAACAGCTTTAGATACATATATAAATTCATTCAAACAGGTTGTTGCATTTTGTTTTAAAGCTAACCTTGAAGCTTATGAAAAAAACTTACACACACATATCCTTGTCATTTTGCTCTCTCTATCCACTTTGCAGTAACTTAAAGCGAGCTTAATTTTTTTTAAAAATTTTAAACATCATATCAGTCTCATTGCTATCAGAATCGCACACAAAAATATCACAACTATGTTACCATCAAATGTAATGTCGTTCATGAAAAAGGTAAGCTTTTTTTGCATAAACTTTGTTAGAGTGATAAAATATTTGTATTTAATGGTGCTAATTTGCAATAGATGGTGGCTCAAGAAGAAATTGTTCAACAATCTGATAATACTGGAGGAGCCTTCGGAAAATTAAAACAAACTTTATCTTCTGGACTTTTAACAGCTCAGGATAGAGGTGAGCTTAATTTTTTTATTACGTTGTTTATGAAAATTTACAATTTATCAAGAAGATTTAAGGATGAAGAATTTTTCATTTTTTGTTGCATTAAATTTTTCTTTTTTATCAATTTATTTATCTATTAAGTCTATGACAAATTAGTCATTATTATGAACATGCTTTGATAATAATCCTTAGCATTAAAAATAATTAGCTAGAACATCCGGTGATTTAATATAATAAGAGTCTATTTATTTTATTCTTACAACATAAAAATAATTGTAAACTACGATTCTATCGATTGTTAAAAGAAGAAAAAAATTTAGCATTTTTGAAAAGTTTTAAATTACACATTTCTTATGTATATAGAGAAAATTAAAAAATAGAAGTTTCTTATTAGCATACTCAGAAAAGAATTAGCTCTACACAGCAAACGAATAATGTAAATTTTCTTTTCTTCAAACGTTTGCATGCTATAAATAGAAAATTGTTTGACCATCCACATAACTTTGCATTGCGACATTTCAAATATTTTCTCTCCTCCTCAATTTGCTTGTTTATTCGAGGAATCGAATAAGAAGTCAATTTAGATTACATGATAGAAGTAGGCAGGCAAAAAGCAGTTCATAATATCGATTTTTAAATGAAAAGTGCATTAGTTATTGATTAATGACAAATGCATTTTTTCTTCTCTACATATATGTGTATGTACTATTTTAAAAATAATTTAAAATCCCTATAGTAAATAAAATGTCACCACGTCCATCATTGATTCCGGACACGGGTGAGAGCCAGCAAATTCAGTCTAGCCACGCAGAGCCATTAGAAAAAGAGAATGAAACTTCGGCAGCACAAACACTAGATAAAAATGAACTCAATAAAAGCACAGCAAATCGCGCTGCTTCATGTAGGGTGTGTTTGAAATCATTTAAGGCAGAGGATTTCAGTAAAACTTGTTTTGAATGCAAATATCGAGTTTGTGAAGATTGCGCAAGCTACAGCAAAATTGACAGTTCAGAAGATTTGGTAATTATGTTCATATCTATCTCTTATGCATGTATATATCGAAATAGGCGGTTTGGTGTGAGACTTAATTATTATTTAATGATTTTCCTCCTCTTTACCGCCTCTCTCTCTCTTGTTTTCATTCTTCAAAAAAAAGAACACATGGCGCTGTAGTGTTTGTCGCCGTAAAATGTCATCGCGAGTTTGTATTCCGCAAGATTCTACTGATTCAAATTTGGATGTGCCTGTTTTGGAAGCACTTCAAAGACGACACTCGGATGTGAAATTGAATGCGACCAACGATCAAATTGGCTTAATACCCCCACGTAGTCCTGATCTAAGACGACACAGCGATGTCTCGCCTGCGTCATTAAAAGAATTGGAAAAGTTTAGCTCCAAAAGTAACAATAATAATAATAATGATCATGAGTGGGATGCAATAAGAAATATCGTGCCTGGCAGAATAGAAATCGAACCACCTACTCGATTAAATTCAAGAAGACAATCACGTGTATCAAGACAGCATTCGTATGATGACGAAATACAGAAGAATGCTCTTTCAAATAGTTTGATAACTGCTGAAGACTTAAATCTTCCCATACAAGGACAAATTCCAAGAAGGTATTATACATAAGAGAGTGCTTCATTACATATTATTGATTTTCATCTCATTCTTCTTTTTATTTGCCTTCTTATCATTTCAATATTAATAGAAAATCGGCCTATGACGTCTTTGGAGGTGTTCAGCCCAATCAACAATTAATATTACAAACAAACGATCTTGACAAGCAACAGGCCGGCTCACGACGTTCATCCTTTCGAATTCCTCATGAAGATGATAAAGAGCAAGACGATTCACCAAATTCTGATAACGGACCTACACTTCTCATTGACGATGATAGACGCACACGAAGACGTGGCTCGCAATTGTAAGAATTTTATGTTTTTTTATATTCCTTTCATTTTTTGTTATTATAATTTCCTTTTAAATTTGCTTCATTAGACCCGACATAACGGCTCTAAGAGAACGCGGTATTTTGGGAACAAATCCTCAAGGAGCAGGAGCCACTTTGACTGTTAATCCAATTAATCCATATCAAGGTCCTTCCTTGGAGGAATTAGAAGCGCCTAAAAAGCAGACCAGCTTGGATGGTAGGAAAGGCTGTTTGTCTTTGAAATGAAAATTAACTGTTTATTTATGATGAAATTCTTATTTCATTTTCATCTCATTAAAAAGGCGAAGCAATCAAAATTGTAATTCATGATTGTGATTCTGGTCCGGTATGTTCATCGAAGAAAAGAATCGTTCTAAGAAGAGATCCTTCCGATAAAGCTCACAGAAGTAAGTTGTCATTGATTAAATTTAATTTCTTTCTTCCTTTTCTCATAATGAATTCCTTTGTTGTTGCTCTCAAATGCAGCTCGTGGTTTTGGTATGCGCGTTGTTGGTGGTAAAACGGGAGCGGATGGGAGGCTTTTCGCTTATATTGTTTGGACTGTGCCTGGCGGTGAAGCGGAAAAGGGTGGTTTACGTCAAGGTGATAAAATTTTGGAATGGTGTGGAATCTCATTGGTCGATAGAAGTTTTGAGGAAGTGTGCGCTATAATGGATAGAACAGGTGACATTGCAGAACTATTAGTTGACATTGCAGAACTATTAGTTGAACATGCTTCCGATTTTCGAATGTGTGATTTGCTCGAGGATAATATTGGACAACAGCAACAACAACAACAGCCACAGCAACCGTCAGTCATTGTGCCATCTGTAATTCCATCGACACAAAGAAAAAATAGCGAACTTGTTGGTCTAGTGGCAGGTAAGATTGAAATATTTCTTTTTAATTTTCATTATGTCTTTCTGTGTGTGTGTTAATGTGATTGTTATCTACACCTTTAGTCCGTGTGATATGCAATTTATCAAATCTGTCACTATTCTCTGTCAAACACTACCCACTGCATTTGAAGACCTCTAAAAAATTGCGCAGTGGTAGATTACTCTTAACTAATTCTAAATAATTAAAATTATTTTTTAGAGCCGGAAAACAATGAGAAATCTCCAGCGTCACCAACAAGGAGAAAGCTTCCAAAAACACCGGTATAAGATCTCTAAACTTCTAATTGAATTTGTTTCTATGGATTCGAAATATCTTACAATAAATTCGCATTAAAGAAAAGGTTAAAGAAAAAATTTAGCTAATGAGATGCATTTAAAAAGTAGTTTGCGAATTTCTTGTTGGATTTAATAACATAAAAAAGGAATAATGTGCTTCTTTTGATTACTTTTGCACAACGAATGCAATTCACCAATGATTTTAATGAATTTTTCAAACGCGAGAGTAAAAACAAATGTTTCACTTTATCAAAATCAAAAGAACACATTTGAACTTTTCTTAACTTGAACTAAACTTTTTCTAATATTTGATACAGAAAACTCAACAAATACAAAAAATACTTGATTTGTGTGGACAATTTTTATTTTTCATTAAAAAATATGCATAATTACCAAGAATTCAATTTGATTTTCTAAATTCTAAAGTGATTTTATAAAAATTCAATTCGAATGAAAATTTTTGGAATCTTAATAAAAAACAATTATATTAATTGTCCGCACAATCCAATACAATAAATTTATTGATAGAGAAACTGTCAGAAACATTAAAATTTCTTTTTACAATGAAAGATTTAACTTTTTCTTATAATTTCATTCAATTTGCAAAAATTTTTGAAAGTTATTTATTAGTTGCAATTTGTAAATGATCAAAAGATAAATATCAATACCAAAAGAAACATACTCTTGGGAACCAAACAGTCACATACTCTATATAATTATACTTTTTGATTTTTAAATATTATGCAAATTAGCTAATTTAAATACAAGAAGAAACATAACAGAACGTATATCTTTAAAATATACCCGATAAAATTTAAACACGCCATATCTGCAGAAAGAAACTATATCACTATTATCACTTTTTTTTATTTTTTCTCAATACAAATGATATTAAAGTAATTTTACTTACACTTTTGTCAGTGAGGATGGTTAAAAGTTGTTAGTACAATGATAATTTTATACATGTAAAATTTTTTTTAGAAATAGCATGGGTAGAGATGATGTTTTTATATAATTACAATATTGCTGTCAAAATCTATTCTCTTTGAAAATGCAATGAAGAAGAAAGAAAAGAAAGAAAAAAAATGAATGATGTATGAAAATGAATTAAAGAAAAAAAAAATTGTATGAAAATTATCATTCGTGCTTATAAAGCAAAAGAAAGTAGAATAATAAACTTGATAAAACGATATTAAGTAGAAATAAAAAGTAAAATAATGAATAATGAAGATGAGAAATTCCTAATCATAATGCTAAGAGCTAAACTCAAGATTTAAAAAAATAATAAGTAAGAAAGAAAATTTTATTTTTGATTTATTCGAAAGAAATATGAAACTATAGAAAAAATATGAAATGAAAAATATCAATGATTGATGTACTGTAAACTTAAACACATATACAAGTCATAGCCGTAAAAAACTTTTAATTTTTCACAAGTCTTGAAAACACACATCTATCAACAAGTGTGTTTTATGTGCTATATAATGTCTCAACAAGTTTTATTGATTTTTACAATATTTACCAAAAATTATATATGATGAGAGAAAATGTATTAGATATTTTCAGTTAGAATTTTATAAAACTGTGATAAATATTATTTTCACATTAAAATATGCATTATATTTTTTAAAAATGAATTTATTATCAAGTCGAAATAGAATATTTTGCTTATTATTCTCAGTTAGCCAAAAATGGCCCTAATTGCAGTTTCAAATGCTACTAAATAGAAAAACAATAAGATATATCTCCTTAAGCTTTAACATGTTGGTGGATGAATGATGAAAAGAAGAAAAATTTTTATACTTAAATGATGAATCATAATGAAATGTACGAATGTTCTTTACTCTGACTATCATTGTTTACAAAATAAATCTATATGAATTTTTCTTTTTCTTCTTGAAATTTGTGCCAATTGGTCATGAAATTTATACCACATATATCATTGAATATCTTTTAATTTTCTCACTTTACAAAGTAATATAAACAGAAATACACTAGAAAAATATACATGATGAAGAAAACATGACAGATCACAAATTAAACACATCATTATGACTTCATTAATTTTTAAGAGATGGAAAATTGCAACAAAAACAATCAACATACACCTTATCTTCTCTAGCTCGCATCTATTGAGCTCAATTGATAATATATCACAAATTAAATTTCATCATTTTTCTTGTAGTGAAAATGTAGTGAATTAAAATTAATAGAAAAAAATAGAAAATTTAATAAGAAGGCATTTCAGTATATTTCGTTATGAATCAAATAAATGTCATTTAGATATGACAATGCTGCTTTTTAATTAATAATTTAGATCTTACAACAATTATATTTTATTAGCCATTATGAAAGAAACAACAATTTTTATTTGAGATAAAATTCTAATGTTCTATATTTAGAAGAAGAAATTTCTCTTAGAGAAAATAAGAAAAAAAAATATTCATCATCGAAAGACGTCTATATCTAATATATGATATTATATGATAAATGACAATTAGAAAAGTAGGTTTCACAGAAAAAAACGTATATACTTAGTAGATATGATATAGAAGAGAATAGATAATTCATATGTATAGACAATAAAGCATAACAAATAAATATTCATCTTTTATTTTCAATCTAATCTAATGGAAAAGGAAAAACCAAAATATTTTTTTTGTGCTACAATATGACCTTCCCACTCACTGACAGGAGTAGTTTTGTTTGCTATCAATCTGTTCAATTTCAATATTCAATTAACACTTGTTATGATTAAATTACTGATTACACAAATTTCACAATTTTATGTCATACATCTTATGTGTGTATATCAATTTTCTTATTATTTCTGTATTCACTTACTTCCTTGCGTTTATTACACTACTCACTAACTTATTCGCTATTTTGACTTATGTATTAAATTTGTCATTTTTTTTTAAATTAAGTTAATTTTGTTTATGTTAGTGTATATGGTTAATATTACCTTGGTCATAAGTAGTACAAAAAAAATTATGTGCTCTAATTGTATTTTATTTGTTCGTTTTGATAACTGACTCCACCACGACATACTCCACCATTAATACTTGACCTCGTTGTTGTCATTTGTCTGCCCTTTTTTAATTATGATATTTCTCTTCTTTTGTTAAAATTCAATTTAATTCCCATAAACATTGATAAAATGTCATATAATAGGAACAAGTCTTAAAGGAAAGACAAGTGCAGGGACGCATTCAAGTGCAAGTTTGGTATCACGACGATCGAAATGAATTGGTCGTCAATTTACTGGCCGCAGATGATTTGTCACTTCGCGATGAAGGTACATTAACAATCTTTTCAATTTTTAGTTCAATTATTTTCTTCTAATAATTTTATTTATAGCATTTGGTTTCGGCAAATTACCAGAAGCATACGCTAAAGTCAAAATTGTTTCCAAGAAGTAAATATTTGTTTATAGAAATTCTTTAAATGAAATAAAAAAATGATTTTCTAAATCCATATCACATTATTTTAGCGGTGAGAGCAATTTATCGCAAACAGAAGTCTGTATGCCAAATCATTGTCCAATATGGAATGCAACATTGATCTTTGAAATCAGCAATGGTAACACTTTGATAGATAGCACCATCGAGATTTCGCTCTGGGATCTAATTCCACAAAATGATCCACTTTTTCTTGGCGAATGCAGCGTAGATTTGAAGGTATACAAATTGTATTTTGATAGCATAGTGAAAATCATCTTGCTTTTCAATTTCAAAAGCGTTGTGAGATTATTTAGATTTACACAGCTTGAATATTGTATGATGATGTAAAAACCTTTTATACCGCATTGTTTCGCTTGCATACATGATATTTAATGTATATGTAAAGCTATACACATTTCAAGCAAAATGGGTTTTGAGGGATTTTGATTTTACGCTTTGTGGTGTTTTCATCGACATACAAATGTTAAATATTTAATAAATTTCTATCTTTATTAGGATGCTTTAATAAACGACCGCGCAACATGGTATCGATTGGAAGATACAAAGAACTTGAGAGCACTGTCTTTATCAAAATGCCAATATTTCAATCCTTCACCAAGAAATTCTTTCTCATCATTTGCTACTGGTGATGTTTCGCGTTTTATACGACGCAATGATTATAGTGTTCAAAGATCTTCGTCACAGTCAGATTGCGATTCTATCGGTGAAAGCACATCTTTGCTACATCCAGATCATGCTTGGTTTGGTATGACATCAAGACGTGGCTCATCACAATCTGAAACACTTGAAATCGAGACCTATCAACTTAACAAGGATTTCTCAAAGAGTCTTCCCGGCAGTAGACGTTCATCTTTTCAAGATCAAGAGAAACGAATGATGGAAGGAACGAGTACGCCACCATCGAATATAAACAGAAGACGTTCTTCATGCGTTCGAAAAGACCCTGACGAAATTTTAAAATCACTAAAAGCTGTGAGAGGTGAATTAGGACGCACAATGAGTTTATGCAGAGAAACTGAATACAATAGTCGCATGTCAAGACGTATGATAAACAATTTTAATTTTTACTCACGTTATATATATATGTGTATTTTTTAAATTTTATTTAGGTGGGAGCAGAGTAAATTACGATAATGATTATGAGAATTGGCGCAATTCACAAAGTAATTTTCAAGTGCAACAAAATCAAGCTTTAAGTCTCGGTCCTGGACAGAGAAAGCCGAAAAATTTTATTCTCAATTCTCCAAAATATGGAGAGCTATTTATAGAATTTCACACAACCAAATCATGTTTAGAGATAAAAGTAACAATTTGAAATACCTTAATGTTGCCATAAATAATTTTTTTTTTATTTTTTAAAGATTTTAGGAACACGAAATCTCACTTTCAACTACACTGATTCTCCTGATACATTTGTTGAATGCTTTATAAAAGATAATAATGATAGAATTCGTCAAAAACGAAAGTCAGAAATAGTGCGAAATAATATGTCTCCAGCATACAATACCATGGTTCAATATGCAGTAAATATCGATTGATAAATTTGACACATGTATTTATAGGTTAATTGCTAATAAATATTTCAGATGAGTGATATTTACAGACGATCAATTACATTTATTATATGGCAATGTAATGTTGAATGTGAGAGAAATATTGGTGAGTGCAAAATATTTTTTTCTCATGAATTTTTATTAAATTTCTTTTTATTTAAATATTTTAGGATTAGGTGCGATTGAAATTTATTTTGGAAACTACAAATTCGATCAAATATATTCCGGCTGGTATCCTCTATTTCCGCTCTACTCATTAGGTCTTGCTGATTTGCTCTCCCCATGACTGCTCTATACTTCTGCTGTCATTTTAATCTTAATCATACACAACAATAACAAGTCTGTGAAATTTCATTTGAAAGTTCAAATTACAGTTTAAAATCACAACTCATACATTTAGACATATTGCTATACAACCATATTTTTAGCATAGAAGTTAACAGTGTTTTTTTCTAGCGTTTTTCTTGTTAGATACAACACACACGTTACATACATAAACATATACATAGACTCTACTTATATACATATTAGCGAAACTTTAAATGTTGTCTTAACGGGAGTCTGTAACGACCACCTTATGGCGTCTAAGCTCATTTGCTCATATCACTTTAGCAGAATTTTTACTGGTGAAATTTGTTCACGACTTTTTTTTGGAAGACTTTTGTCACTTAGTAAAATTTGATATTCATCAAAATTTTCAAAATGAGCTGCCAAATGTGGTGTAAGCAGAACTTCCTTATACATTGTAATCGACAATCTAAAACTATTTTATTGAACAAAATATTGATAATATTTAATTGGGCGAGCTTGAAGAAGTATAAGAGATTGAGAAATTTGGTTGTGGAATAATTAAAATGCTTTTTTTCTCTTCAAGAAGAGAATTGTTTATAATAAAATGTTTTGCACTGATCAATGAATAATTAAAAATTCACTTGATGGACAATAGCTTATCGATGGACGGTTATGAATTTATGGAAATTTTTAAATTAGCCGTCTTTGCCCTATTTTTGTGAGAAATATATTTTTAGAACATGCAAAATCATTATCTAATGATGACTGGCACTAAAAAGAAATTTCAGTAAAGACTTTGTCGTTTAAACAACAACACAGTAAGACTCCTTAAATTGAACTTAATTATTCACTCAAATATTAAAATTTTCTTTTTAAAAATTATCGAAATTAAAGACAAACTGAAACTAAATGTTTTCACTTTTTTGCCTTTTTATAAGTAAAGTTTTTCAATTTTGAAACAATAAGACTTGCTCATCATTTTTCCATTAAATCACACATTCACAAAAATCAAGAAATCAACTTTAGCTTCAACGAAAATAAATTAAGTGTTGCTGTAATATTTCAAATATTTAATAGTCATCGCTTGCTCCACATATTTCTTTACATATTGATATATAAATGTGCTTGAAATATAGTAAAAAATTAACAAAAATTATCTTTAACAGAGAACTAAATAATATAAGATTTTACTCATTGAAACAGGCCTACTCTTGAAGACGACAATCCTTTAAATAAATTATGTATACTAAGGTATATGTATGCATCATGTGAAATATAATAGAAAAAAATTGAGCTTTATTTTCACATATTTCCATTACAAACAGAGAAAAATAAAAAAATAGAAAGAGAGAGTTTATTTAATATATACAATCGTTCTATATGTCTACAGAAAGGAGTCTATATATACATCATATCTTTGTTAATGCAAATGTATAATAACATGTTTAAAAGAAATATCATTATTATTAGAAAAGATTTGATAGGTATTTCATCCATAAATATTGTTTGTCCAAATCAGATCCCGTGATGATGTTGTCTCAATTTCGGATGATTCGATTTGAAAATTTATATTTAACAAAGTGTACTGAAAATTTTGTCAACAATACTTTGTGTTGCTTTATAATTTTGACTAGAATAAAAAACCCGAGTAGTAAAAAACCATTATTTGATTAGTTTAATTGAAGTTTTATTGATTTGATAAGAAAAAATGTTAAATCATGCATATTATATACAAAAAATCTTTAAAGTTCATTAAAAATCAATGTTGAGTGTTGAGCACTAAACATTTGAATACTGAGTGCTGAGCACCAAAACACTTAAAACTAAGTGCTGAGCATCAAATCACAGCTGAACACTAAAATTTCCTATATTCATATTGATGGTATTTGTGCATATAAAAGAAATAAATAATTTAAATAGAATAGAATCAGTTCGTAAATTACTACGATATTTGATCTTATTCATTATCAAGTATCAATTTATTTAAATATTAAGTCAGTATATATATCGAGATTATTATTTAATTGCTAAAAATCTTTTTAATTTTAATAATGATAGTGAGACTAAATCTAGAGTCATCATTTTTGTGAGCTATCAAATTTAAATTGATACTTATGCAAGTGTCTTGATATTTCATTTTTCAACCGTTCCATTTCATGCTTGATTTCAATAGCGCCATCTTTTAGAGTCGAGAGTAATGCAGTTTAGTCAAGACTCCCGCCATTGAAAAATGACACACTTTATATACCACTATGAATGTGTAAGAAGTCAGTTTCTTAACACTAATTTTTCCACTTTTTTTTTTGCTTTGTTGTTTTGAATGAGTGTCCAAGAGCACGGTATGAAGTTCCTACAATATTAATCAATAAAACGTAGGAACTCTATACCTCGCTAAAGACAATCATTGAGCATGAGTTAAGCACCTAAAAATAGAAAGTTTAATTTACAGCTTTTACAAATGTTCGATTGACTATATTGATGATGATAATGATGTTTCAGATGCGTAGTAATGATCATTGATCGCAGAAACAGGAATTTGATTTGTCATTTTCTAAATAACTTGACTTTTTAGCCAACAAGCAAACATCGTAACCGGTTATTTAAAGTAAAAATATGAGATCTATGGATATTTCATTTTACAGTAAGTTTTTACTATTTTTTATACACTCCGCTCGATAATCAACTCAATTTCTTCACTTTCGTTTCACAAATGAAGACGTTGGTTAAGACAGCAATCAACTTCCTACCTATTTTCTTGTTATTTTGTGGTGACTTTTTTTTCTCTCGCGATGGCAGTTTCTCTCTCACTACGTTGTTATATTTCACCAAAGTAACGAATATTTTTGTTTATAAAACCTGTTTCAAATCACTTACATATTGATTGATACAAAACTTAATATATGCATAATTCCTTCAAAACATTTCTCGAATTCATCTACATACTAAAGTATATATTAGATAAAAAGAGATTTCATATAAAACTCTCTATATATAATCGTAAATTATTAAATATGAGGCATTTTTATGCGTACGAGAGTGAGAGACTAAAAGAGGCGTTTGTCGCACTTTGAATATTTGCAATATTTGTAAAATCCGACGGAGATGAAAGGCTTAAATTTTCTAGAATATTTAATATTGTTTATTTAAAAATTAATAATTAAAAGAAAGAAATTTACTTTTTTAAATCTACCTACCTTATTAAGTAAAAATAAAAACTTATTTCCACTTGTAACACTTTTATTATACATAAACCTTCCTAGTGAAAGTTTCTCTTTTACTTATGTATTAAAATACGCAGCAACTATTCTCTCTCACACACACACATTTTTCTGTTATTTCACTTTCAACAAAATACCCATTAACATTAAAATTTCATTTTTTGTTTTCACTTAAATACTTTCTCATTATCAATTTCTTTTTTCTTCACTGCATAGCGCTCTAAATTTCCTCAATGAATTGAGGCGAGTGAACGAGTAAAGAAAGAAAATAAAAACACAACAGTTATCCAGTAAAACGAACTGTACTAGGTAAGAGACGACAAGCAAATGACTTCAAGCATAAAAAAGAAACACCACCAACGACTTTATTTATTAAAAAATGAAGAAAAAAACGCAAAAAATCGAATTACTGTGTGATTTTCATACACATAGCGAATGACGAGTAAATAGAGAATATGATATGGTGTAAAACATCAAAACATGCAAAGAGGAAATAAAGAGGGGGAATTAAAGCGCATGTACGATGAAAAAATACTAAGAAACAACCATCACTCCACTTCACTCACTCACTCTCTCGCTTTTACTTCGCTTTTTTGCAACAATTCGAAGCTGATTTTCTTTTTATTGATTTTACTGCCGCTAAATTTTTTTTAAAGCATTTATCTTTATGAATTTTTATTCAAACTTGCAGAGTTTTGTCAACTTATTTTTTGCTTTAACTTGTAAATGTGTTAATTTATTCATTAATTGTATAGCAAGGTAAATGTCTTTAAAGCAATTTTAAGAATGTGTGCTTACGCTATTCGTGAAACATTCAACATTTTTCTTCTTCGTTTAACATCATTTTTTCTTGCTTTACAACATTACAATCGATTTTTTCTCAAAACTCAAAATCTTTTTCACAAATTTTTTTCTTATTTATATAGACTTGAATGACTAATTAGAGTATGAGA
This sequence comes from Polypedilum pembai, assembly GCA_014622435.1. Lineage (NCBI taxonomy): Eukaryota > Metazoa > Arthropoda > Insecta > Diptera > Chironomidae > Polypedilum > Polypedilum pembai. Next base: position 89,314 of record JACWBX010003215.1, read on the forward strand.
GAAGAATGTGATTCATTCATTACAATGTTTTTCATTGTTTAACTTGCAATTTCATATATTCACAAGTATAGACGAAGGAGAAAAAGTTTGAGTGAGAAAGCTGCTCAAGAGTCATCAAACATTTCCTTTGAAATATTCCAGTAGAATTTTTCTATTCACTTCGTCAGTTGCACTTCATACTTGTGCTTGCAGAAAATTTTAATGACACAAGGGAAGATACTTTGTAATAATAAAAATATTACACACATTTATTGAGCTTCGAATTTTATTTTAATGTCAATGATTCGAGAGTTGAAAACAAACTGAAAGGAATAAAGGGTTACATTCTTTGTGTGATTTTATATTCAACTGTGTTCACGCCTTGAAGAAAAACATGATCTCCTTAGAATTCAACAGAAGGACGATTAATAAATCGTCTTAAGATAACAGATGTTTTAATTGTTTAGGATCAAACGAACCTTGAACATGAACTTGTCTGCGTAACATCGTTATCGAGTTATTAAAAGAATGTTTGAAGAAAGTAAAATATAAAAAGAATTTTATTAAAAGAAATTTATCATAGATAAATTCCTTAAGAAATCACTACAAAATAATTTATGAATAAATAAAAGCTCAAGGAACTTGGAAAATCTTTCTTTTTAATACAATTTAAAAAAAGCGCTTCAATTTTAAAAATTTCAATTAATTCAAAAATTGGTATTGAAAAATTAAAAATTTAAATTAAGGAAAAATAAATTTGATAAAAGATTTTAATTTTTTTTTGTTCACGTCTATGTTTGTAAAAAAATTTTCATAAAAATTATTTAAACAAGTTTCACAGTTTCATAATACTGATATTACTTTAATATTATATTAAAGAATTGTTCTGAATATATAATTAGAGAAAAATGATGAAATTGTTGAGAAAACGAATATCTTTATTTTGTTACTTTTCTCTATTTTAAAAAATAACAAAAATGACGAAAGAAAAAAATTGTTTTCTCAACATTTCTAACCTTGGATCTTATAATGTATTTAAAATAGTTCTTTAGTGTCATATTAATGTATTCCTAATAATATAAGAGCCAAAAAACTCGTTTAAATAAAATTTTGTCCAAATTTATTTTACGGAATCTTCGTTTACAAACAATGACAAAAAATAGCGAAAAACGGCCAAAAAATTTGTTCAAATTTTCTCTACTATTTCAAAATTTTTGACTCTTTTAATGTATTCAGAATAATTGTTTAGTGTTGTATTAATGTAATCTAAGTATATATAAGTGCTAGGAAACTTGTTTGAATTCGATTTTGTGAAAATTTGTTTACAAAATTTTTGTTTATAAACAATGACGAAAATGATTAAAAATAGCGAAAGTCATTTTAAAAATCTTTCCTGAGAGTTATTTTTTTGGTTTTTTTAAATTCAGCTAATGAAAATTTAAACTGTCCCTTTTTCTATTGCATCCCCAAAGTTTCATTTATGCGCAACATTTCGCGAACTTTTCGTGCACATGAAGGGCGACATAATGAAATGCAAGGGAATAGACACTTAAGCAAAAGAATTTGTCGCTCGTTTGCCTATTTGTGTCTTTTTATCACATGTGATATATTTTGTTGCGCTACAAAATATTTACAAATTTATGACCTTTTAAATAGATTAGAATCATTTAAGATATCACTTTTAGTCACATTATTTTTATTCAGACGCTTAAATAGTGATATTTGAGAAAACATTGATAAAATAAATATTTTTTATATCAACATGAAAAATTTTTTTGCCAACTTTTATTTAAATTAATTTTTTTTTACCACTTGCCTAAGTGTCCATCTTTGACAAAATGAGTAAATATTTATTGATTCAATAAATTATTTTATTATTTATATTAAAAAAGAAATTATAAGATTGGCAAAAATTTTCTCATAGTCTCTCAACAAACAAACAAAAGCATGAAGAAATTCAATCTATCATTACAACCGTTTTTATTC
>JACWBX010003218.1:0-39574 GCA_014622435.1 Polypedilum pembai
TAAAAATGCGGATAAATGTAGCTCGTGTTAATAGACAAACAAAAGGAACACAAACAGCAAAAAGATTTAGAATTGAATCAGTGCCACAAATTATTCTCATTAGACAAGGCAAATTTTATCGCTATAATCTGAAGAAATATGATATTGAGAGCTTCATTGGTTTCGCTCAAACATGGTACAAGAATGTCGGTGCTGAAAAAATTTCAGTTCCAAAAAGTCCATTTGAGAATTTAATCGACACAATTGTTGAATATCTAAAGAATATGCCACGAGTTAAAGAACTTGCACTGTCTTCATTCAATGAATATCCACTTCTTGTCATCGCTTCATCAATTATCATCTTATATGTGTTCATAAAATTGTTCAGAAAACCAGCTACTGCCACTACTTCAGATAAGAAGAAATCAAAGTCAAAAAGTGAGGAAACAGATTCTTCAACAACTAAGAAAAAGAAATCTGCAAAGAAAGAATAATGTGGTGATTGAAAATAAAGAAGTTTTCGTACTTAAATGAACTGACTTTTATTTCTTCTTTATATTATTACTCAATTCTAATGAATTTGTCAGCTCTTTCAAATATCTTTCTCCAACTTTCATGCTCATCTTGATTTGCATTTCATCATTTTGATTTTTATTTGCAATGAAATCTTCTTTCAGCCATTTTCTTAATTCTACTCGGCTTCGTTCATCGGGCACTTGATTTATTATTTTATAGAGATCTCTATATAATTTTAACACCTTCTGTCTCAGCATAAATTGTCTTAAATTCATTTTATTGTTTTATGAAATGTAATCAAAGTTGGCAAAGAAAACGGAAAATAATTTTATATTAAAGCGCAATATTCACTCATTGACAAAAAAAAGCTCTCCTGCTTAGATAAAATTACAAATGTGTAATCAGCAGATTATCATTTAAATGTGAGGACATTAAATAGTGAGTGATAATTAATTTTATTAATTATTTCTTTACTAATTCTTTCTTTTTAGACAATTTTCGATGATTTTTGACTTTATTCTTCTCTGTTACATACTTGCTATTGTAATTGTTTTAATGATGAAAGGTATAAAATGGATTTTAAAGAAAACATTCAAAATTCTGAAACGTAAAGAATCAACATCAAAACACAATAAATTAAAATCAAATAAGAAAGAATGGCGAGAACTTGTGAATGAATGCAAAAATGATGATTCACTTTTTGATGAAATGCCGCCGGAAGATTATGTCAACAAAGTCGAATAAAAGGACATAAAAATAATTTTTCAATTTTCTCTCTTTATTTACAGTTTCTTTACTTTTTTTTACAAACAGGATTTTATTTCAATCTCAGTTGATTCTAAGCTTAATTTTTTTGCATAATTTACAAATAAAAATTACATTATTAAATATAAAAATTAAGTCTCTTTCTGTTCATGTTCTGGTGTTACATTTAATCTCTTTCAAATGCAATTAAAAGGGTAAGAAATAAAAATTTACAACAGAGTCATGTTTACTGTATTTAGAATGATACTATGGCAAGTTATGTCACTCTTTCGCTTATTTAACTAATTTATTCATGAACATATATAATTCACCTAATTATTAGGTATAATAGCATATTTGCACATTTTTTCAAGTCTTTGAATTTTTCCCTTTAAAATATTTACAATATTTTCTCATATTTTTGTCATATATTTACGAAATTAATCTAATGAGGCGTCAATATTTAAACATATTCTTCTGATGGATTTTGTACACTAGCTGGAATTCGCAATGAACTCGGAATGGTTCTTGCACCATTAACATTAACTGTATCAGGTAATTCTGCGATGTCTTTAAATACTCCCATAAGACTCTCAAAGTTAGGTCCCCAATTTAATAAATAATCCCAACCTAAGGTCGTGGCTGATGGCGATGCTGCATTCGGCTGTCTATACATTCCACCCATATGCGTTGAAATGTCATCATCTGATGCTACAAGTGTGCTGAGTGAGCCACGAAAGGAAGAATCAAAGCCATCGTAAGAAGGTGGTGGAATATGAGGTTTGCTTGATGTGCTTGCATTACCACTCTCATTTCCATTTCTTTCATCATCTCTTTTTGGTCTTATATCACCATTAATGCTGTTATTATCATACTCAATTTCAGAACATGTAAAACTATCATTTCCACTCTCATCTGATGATGTTGAACTGTGATTATCAACAACTGGTGAATGATGCATATGATTCATATGTTGTCCAGGCACTCGAGGTGCTTCACTACTGCTTGAAACAGCATCTAATGTAGACACGAGAGATGAAGTTCTAGGTCGTGAATTGAGTCTTTCGATTTCTTCTGCTGTCAGTCCCATTGGAACATTTGAAACATTTGGTGTTTTGGGCGGCATGCCAGGAGTTTTACGAGTACTTGAGCTTTGACCGCTCAATTGTGACATGACTGGACTATTGAGACTTCGCTCACTATTACTGTGAAGCACATCTTTTCCAACACCACCTGATGATGATGTTGTGGCTAATAATGCACTCTGCAATGGCTTCCCTGAGATATCATGCAGTGTCAATATACGTGGATGTTGTGAACTCATTTCTGAACTGGGTGAAAGTCTCGCTAATGGCGTACTTTGATGTGGAGGACGAGGAGTTGCAGTTGGTGGTTGACTAGTTTGAGGTGGCACACGTGGTGCATAGGGACCTCCATGATGTGGCGAATGACGATGATGCTGTGCTGCAGATGATTGATGTTTGTGATGAGTATATGAATTTGGTGGCGGAGTAGCTTTATATTTTTGATGTCTCACACCTCCAGCCTCTCGATATCCTTTGTAATGATAAACAATGTCAATGTCAGATGGTGCAATTGAACTAGCATTTTCTAAATCATAATGTTCTGGAAATTCTGATCCATTGTCAATATTTGCAAGATGATCATGCGTGTGATTTGACATAACTTCTCTTAATGGCGGCGGACTTTTGCTAACAACTTCTCTCTCAATAATATCAGGTCTTTGCGGTCTTTGTGGCTCTGCAGAATTTATTTCTCGTTCTTTATACTTTTTCGATATTAATTCTGCTGCAACGAGATGATGTGTGCCATGATGTGATGCATCCGAGTGAAAACCAACACCAGACAAATCACCAACATGAATGCCACGGCTCATGTCCATGTTTCCACTACCAGTGACTAATCCATTACCACCTAGTAATGTTGAATTTCCATTTTGTTTACTATGAAGTGCACCAGCACCATGTTTTTCTTTCTGCTGTTTTCTTATTCTAAACACAACAAATGATGCAAGAATGGCAACAAGAAGAATAACAAAGAAAACAATGACCAGAGTAATTCCGATTGAAAGTGGATCTGTGACTTGAACACTAGCAAGACCAGTGAGTGGATGACAGCCAAGGAAGACTTTTCCTCGTTGTAATACTTCTTTGTAGATGCTTCCACTTCCGTTGAATGGTTGAATTTCATTGTTAATTGTGAAATTTGCTATGCATCCTTCAAATGATGGAATTGTTGTATCTTGAGGAAATACAAGTTCACGTCTAACACCTCCAACAGAAAGAACTGTCAAATAAGGATCGAGGAAATCATGAACACCTGTTGAATCGAGTTCTTCGCCATATAGCTTTCCATCGACCAACACTTGAACGATTCGATTGTGTGAAAAGAGTGTCAAATTGTGCCACTTTCCGTCCGATAAATATGCACCTCTCGATGATGTCATGTTAACTTGAGTGTTTTGCTTGCTAATATACACGAGTTTACCATCGCGTAATTCAATGGAGGTGTAGTGCTTATTCGTTGCGGCATATATCAAAAGACCATCGGGCTTGACAGTTCGAAATTTCACGCTCATTGATTTCGGTGGATCATCGACTTGTGCCAGACTCGAGATATTGTCAATCTTGATTGAGAATCGCTTTTGACGACCTAAATCGACATTCCAAATGCTCATGCCACTGTAAATATTTTCCAACAATTGCATTCGCTTATGCTTTTCTGAGATTTTATATTCAATGAATCCGCCATCGACCAATGAAATTGGATCTATCGATGTGTAGCAATCGGGTGATAGTAAATCGCCACCGCATTTGCACATTGCTGTATGCCAACGGTCCATGCATCCATCGAATGCGCCACAAAGTGATAATGCTGGATCGTCAGGATGCCCTTGTGAACAAGGTCCACCATTATTGTTACGATTACATGTCGAAGTGACGCCAGTTGACTTGATTGGATTGCTCAGATTTAATGCTCTTCCATTTACTGAAACACTATGCACACATCCGATTAAATCATCTGAATGAATTTGTCCTGGTCTCTCTAATATTGGATCAGCAGATGATAAACCTCCAATCAAAAGTGGATGTTTGTTGAAATTCAATGTTCTGTAAAGAAAAGAAAAAGAGTTCAATGAACAAATTAATTGCAATACATTGATAATAAAAAAGATATTTGTTTTTCAATTTTAAAATTTTTGCCTCGTGGCATCAATTTCAGATTAATACAAATCATCGTTCGGTTCATAAAAAATTTATTTTCTTCTTATTTTCTCTTCATCAGCATCATCATCATCAGCTCTTTGCGTTTCTTTCTCTTCCTCAATATGATTCACATGAGAGAAAAAAATACACACAAATTGAGGTCCTATTTAGTATGATTCCGATTCTTCAATCTTTTTTTGCCAATTTCATTTTATTCGCCTTTTTTTCTTTCATTTCCTTTCATCCCAATACGTATATTGCAACTTATATGTATGACTGTGCAGTTTGTTTTCGAATTAATCAGCAGAAAATTATTGTTTTGAATAAATCTTTATTCATTTTCTTTCCCTTTCTTTCTTTTATTTTGTGAATACGCTCTTGGTGTGTTGTACATTTTAAAGTTTAATAAAAAATCACCAATTATTGCAGCATTGCACGAAATGTAAATTTTTTTTTGTGTATTTATATTGCATTACTTATTGTACTTTGTACTGAGTTGTCATAAAAAAGTTTTTGAGTAAATAATTATTTGTGTCTTCTTAAAAATTGAACAAATTCTATATCAACATTTTGGTGGTCTTTTTATTAAGATAATTATTCAAATCCTTCTATAATTATCATTCGAAATGTTTATGTCAATCATTCGACTTACAAGTGATAATTTAAATATTTTCATGCCATAGAATGAGAATCATTTAAGCCACATTGTGTCAAAATGAGAAATGTAGTACATTGTATTTCAACTCATGTCATCACATAAAGTTGTAATTGAAAAGAGAGTAAGAGAGAAATAAAAATGGCTTTTATAGGTGGATAACATTTTAATATACAGCTGGGTATGGAAATGAAAATAATTTTCTTTTATAAAAGGGGGAAACAGCTCTGAAGAAAGAATTTTTTCTTTCGCTACTTTTCGTCATTGTTTACAAACAAAATTTTCAATGCAAAAGATTTTTATGTCAAATTTTAAGCTTTTATTGTAGTAGAAACGCTTCAACATTGTATATAAATGAAATTTTTAGTTAAATGAGATGTGTTCCTCATGAAATAAAAGAAAAACCTAAAATTTCATAAAACATTTTTTGCATCTTTTCGTTTTTTGGATCTTTTATTAAAGCTGTTTTCCCCTTGAGAAGACAAAATTTTTGAAATAAAAAAATACGTTAAAATTGCAAAATATTTACAGTATCATAATTCGAGCATAAACATTATTGAAATCACATTCAAAACATGATGATTGAAACAAATAAAATAAGTTGACTATTTTTTTTCGAAATTTTTTAATTACTTTACTCTGACATTCAATACCAAAAAAGAAACTTTGTTAAAAAGAGTTCTTCATGTCACATTGCGTGGTGATTTTACAACATATCCCGTGAGTGACTGATAATACATAATGCATTCATTGAGTACATTAGCGATTAAAAATTACGCGAAATATTTTTAATTGGACAGCATGTTGCTGTATATAAAAATTTATTTTGCATGCGCATATAGACACACTTTAAAGAGGCAGGAGACGTCTTTCAAAAAGAAATTGGATATAGATGCATTCTCTCCACTCTTTTTTTCTCCTCTTTTCTTTGGCGATTGCATGCACCAAAAATTAACATGCAAAATCAATAAATTTTTTCTCTTCATTAAATACAAAAATATGTGCTGCCCTTTACTTTACTTTTAGCATGTTTTAAGATTAAATGACATTTTGCTGTACTCTACTATTCACAATGTTGTAAAAATGCGCTTAATTCACTTTCTCAACATAAAATTTACTCTTTTACAATGTACATGAAGTAAAGCAAAGAGCCGATGCATAAATGAAGTTCGCTCAATAAATTTATAACTCATTTTCTTCTGTCTCACATATTTTCTCCAGTACTGAATTTTATTTGCAAATAATTCTCTCTCTTTTTTTGCCAGTTTACTTAAACCCACTTCAACAATAGAGGCATTAAAGGGCAACAATTTTGCAAAAAATGAAGAAGAAAAAGAGTGAGAAATCGATCAATTACTTGCATAAAAAATGTGAAAGGACTTAAATTTAATGCAATTGACACTTAATCTGTGATAAAAACTTACCCAGTTGGACCAACTTCATCGGAATAACAAGTAGCATCTCCTGGTCGACATTCATCGCACACATCACCATTGTCTGTACATTTTGCCACACTCAGTGACATTACACGACCATTACGCGTGGCAGTCACTTTGTGCCATCTTCCATTCGATAATGAGTCTACAGCATCATCGCCACCAACGACAATCGATGTGATTGCAGTTCGTGCACCGCCATATGAGAATACTGCTTTACCGCCAACAATTTCCATTGCGACGAAATCTGATCGACCTCCACTCTGTACACCGTAATTATATATTAAAAGCGCATCAGGTTTTGTTGTGGCAAAGACTATAGAAATGTCGTTTGTTGCTGCATCAAGTGCAGGGAATTGCATGAATGAAAGCTCTTGGAATCCATATGTTGCTCTCTCACAATGACGTCCATATCGACCATCAGTACATGAACATCTGGAAGATTAAGAAATTTTAGATTGATGAAGAATGAAAAAGGAATAAAATTTTACTCACTTATAGCCTGGTTTGAGGCTAACACAGAGACCACCATGGAGACATGGATTTGGTCTGCATGAGTCTGCAATAGTTTCACACTGATTGCCTCTGTAGCCTGGACGACAAAGACAGAAGAATGATGAACCATCAGGACTTTCGCGACATGATCCACCAGATTTGCATGGATTACTTGAGCAAGCATCTCCTCGTTCTAATTGACACATTTTACCTTCACGATTTGCTGGACATGTACATTGAAAGTCATAGCCTTGTCTTCGACATTGACCACCTGCTTGACATGGATTTGGCGCACACGGATCTTGTCGTTTATCACATTTTTCACCAGTAAATCCATCACTGCACTTACAACTGAAATCATGCGACACCAATGGTGATGTAAATATAAGATTTTGACTGTCAATGATGCGCACTTCATCTTGCACGTTAATTTTCTCTGAACAAATACCACCATTAGCACAAGTGTTGTTTGCATTGCATGGTGAATATGGCATAATGAGATTGCGATTTTGAAGCAGTTGAACGAAAGCTTCTCGCTTCTTTTGAACTCTTTCAACAATATAACTTGGTGATCGATAGCTATATCCAGCTGAGAATTTTGATGCAATTGTTATTTCAACACCATCTTGATTTTCACGAATGCTATAAACTGAAACATCATCTCCTGTCTCCATTGAAGTTTTGACAATATCTTGGAAGCTTCTGTAGAAATTAGCAAGAAAACTGGCAGCTGTCATGTTCTCAACACGAATTGTGATTGAATTTGCAACAGTATTGTTATTGAAATTAAGAAAATCAACTGAAATTGTTGAAATCACATCAGAATGAATTCCATCATTTCCTGTGACTGAAAGTGAATAGCCAGTATATTTGATGCTTGGTGTGATATGCAAGTCACATGCATTTGGAATTGAAAGTGCACCACCTTTCACTGCACTTATCAGTTTGCATTTATAATCGCCAGTTGAATCAGGATCATTGGGATGAACATCAGCAATTTTTCCAGTTTGAATTTTACCATTGAATGTATAAACCATGACATGAGCAACACGTGGCATCGATGGACTATCATTTTGATCAAGAACATTGATGAGCACTTTATGTTGTGAGCGCATCTTTGGTTTTCCATTATCTTCAACTTCAATCATAATTTCCAACTGTGGTGTTACTTCACGGTCAATAGAACGTGTCGTTTTGATGAGACCCGAATGTTTCTCAACATTCACAAGTGCTTTATGTTTGCCTCCAATAAGATAGTAAGTGAATGGCGCACCATTAGGTGGAAGATCTGGATCTTTGGCTGATAATGTCATTACACTCGTTCCTGCTGGTTCATTTTCTGACACAAAACCAATGAGATTGTTATCATCAAATGTCGGTCCATTGTCATTAACATCAGATAAATTGATTTTCACCATTGTAGTGCCAGTTTGTGGTGGAACACCAGTATCAATTGCTCCAACAATGATTGAGTAAGCTGATATCTTTTCACGATCTAATTTTCTTGCTGTTTCAATTTGTCCACTTTGTGGATCAATTTTAAATGCTTGATCAATATTTCCACCAATAATCGAATAACTAAATTGATTATTTTGTGGTCTGACATCTTTATCAACTGCTTTAACTGCGATAACTTTTGTTCCAATATTTTCTCCTTCAGACACATTAGCCTCATAAACATTTAATTGAAATTCAGGCGGATCATTGCCATCTTGAATTGAAATTATAACTTGAGCCTCATCAGTATCATTTCCACGAATTCCACCAAAATTCTTTGCCATCACTGTAAGTACAACTCGTGATTGTGTTTCTCGATCTAAATTCCGTGAAACATACATAATTCCACTTTCAGCATTAATGCTAAATCCTTTATCATTGCTTGAACCAACTAACAGATAATAAACTTTTCCATCATCACCAGAATCCTTGTCAGTTGCTTGAATTGAACCAATACTTGTACCTACTTCAGCTGATTCTGACACATCAAAATGAAAAACTGGTTGCACAAAGCGTGGATAAAATTCATTAACACCAGTGATGTGAATTGTAATTTTTGTTGTGCTAAACATTGTTGAATCAGGATTTGATGCTGTGATGATAATTTGATAAAGATTTTGTTCTTCATAATCAAAAGTAACTTTCGAATAAATAACACCAGTTTGTGGATCAATCGTGAAAAATTCTTTTCCTGAACCACCAGTAATTGTATACTGAATGATGGCATTTTTCGGTGAATCTTTATCTGTTGCTTGTGCTTTATAGACGAAAGATTTTGCAGGTGAATTTTCAGCAATATAAGCATGATATTCAGTCTGATTGAATTCTGGTTTTTGATCATTGATGTCTGTCAAAGTAACTCTCAACATTGCAACTGCACTGCGTGACTTAAATCCAAGATCTCTGGCTGTAATATTCAAATGATACTCTTGAATTACATCATAATCGAGTGATTGAAGAATTGTCACACTGCCTGAAAGTGGATCAACTGCAAATTCTTTTCTCTCATTTCCACCAGAAATTGAGTATCGAATCATTCCATTTGGACCATCATCATTATCAGAAGCAGAAACAACCAAAATTGTTGAACCAATTGGCTCATTTTCAGGAACAATCACTTGATAACTGAGTGCAGTAAAAACTGGCGAGAAACGATTTTCACCGGCAACAACAATAGTCACTGTGACGTCATCATATTGTGGTGGAACGCCTTTATCGATTGCTCTTATTGACAGTTGATAAACAGAACCTGGTCCCACATTTAATGGCTTATTAATACTTATCCATCCATCATTTTTGTTAATGATGAAATTTTTACTGCCATTACCACCTGTTATCACATATTCAATTTCTGCATTTACTCCAAAATCGAGTGTATCTTTTGCGACCACTTGCATAACTCGTTGACCTTCTTTTGCATCTTCTGGGACAGGCGAGAGATAGTCACGCTTCTCAAATTTCGGTGGATTGTTATTGGCATCGACAATATTGATGTTTACAAGACATTCCGAGTACATTGGTGGCTTACCATTGTCAGTTGCTAATACAGTCATTGCATACATATTTTCAGGTGATGATTCCATTTGTGAATGTTTATAATGAATTGTTCGTTTACTAAATATTTCACCTGATGCAGGATCAATTGTAAATAAATCACTTGGATGTTGTAGTGAATAAGAAATAACTGAATTTGGTCCTTGTTTGTCACGATCTGTTGCTGTAACTTGTCCCACAAATGCGATATTCTTTTGAAGTTCTGGCAAATTGAAACTGTAGTAACTATGCTCAAATTCTGGTGCATTATCGTTGAGATCTTGAATTGTAATTGTGAGTGGTGTTTCTTGTCGCCAAGCTCCATCAACAGCAACAACTTTTAGCAGATATTCATCTTGCTGTTCACGATCTAAGCGTCCAGCGACTGTCACATTACCACTAATAGGATCAATAGCGAATTTATTGCTTGGATTTTCTGTAAAATTATATGTTGCATTGGCATTCTCATTGATGTCTAAATCAGATGATGTGACTTTAATCACAAAAGATCCAATTTCTGCATTTTCCGTCACATTGACACTAAACAGTCGTGTGAATCGTGGCGGATTATCATTTTTATCCAACACTGTGATCAACACTGTTGCACTACCAGTCATTTGTGGCATTCCTTGATCGACAGCTTCAACTGTCAATTCATAGTTTGCAATATCTTCACGATCAAGTCTTAAATTGGTGAAAATTTCTCCCGTGTCAGAATCAATTTCAAACGCACTCTCAAAGTCATTAACTAAGCGATATGAGACTTGACCATTTTCATCACTATCAGCATCGGTAGCACGTATTCTTGCGACCATTTGAGGCGGTGGCTCTTCTTCCAGCACTTCAGCATAGTAAATCATTTTCTCCATAATTGGTCCATTGTCATTTGCGTCAGTCACATTTATCGTAAGTTTCATTACACTTCTTAGACTTGGATTGTCAGAATCAGAAGCTTCAATCCAAACCTCGTATTGCTGTGATGTTTCATAATCTAATCTGCCTGGACCAATAGTCACATCACCATTTGTACGATCAATTTTCAATGCATTACGAATGTTACCACCAGCAATAGCATATTTGATATTTCCAATTGATCCTTTTTTAGGTGATGAAGCTTGAATTTTTGTCACAAGCTTTCCCTCAGGAACATCTTCGGATAGAATAAATTGTGTCTCAGATGAGTACGAGAATGTTGGAAAAAGATGTGCTGGTCTCAAATCAATTGTCAATTCACATTTGGCTGACTTTGGCTCGTGACCTTGATCAACTGCATTGATGTCAATATTGAATATTCTGTCATTGCTGTGTCCAATGAGTGACAATTCTTCAGCTGCTTTTATGACTCCAGTGTTTATATTTATGTTGAATTTACTCGCATCTTTTCCACCAATGGAATAGAGAATTTTACTGTTAATGCCATCATCGAGATCGGTTGCTTTGGCGCCAAACACAAACTGGCCTGTTTTGATACGATCGGGAATATTGACAGTGAATGTAGCTTGCTCAAATGATGGTGTGTTGTCATTCATGTCATCAACTTTTATTGTGAAATTCACAGCAGCAGCACGTGGTTCAGTTGCTGATGAATCTTGTGCCATAAGAGTAAAATGATAAACTGCCGTATCTTCACGATCAAGAATTACTGCAGTTGTGATTTCACCTGTATCGTGATTAATATGAAAACGTTCAACTTTATCACCCAACAGACTGAAACGGATTTTCGCATTAAGTCCAGCATCTTTGTCACGCGCAATAGGCGTAAGAACTTTCGTGCCTGCCGGTAGATTCTCAGAAACCGTTGCACGATATGATTGGCGTTCAAATTCCGGACTATGGTCATTCATATCTTGCACAATGACTCGTACGGTTCCAGTTCCTGTTAGAGGTGGTGAACCTGTAGAAATAAATAAATAAATAGAGATTCATTAAATAAAATATGAATGGGAACATTAGTTAGTAAGTAAGTGAGTAGTTGTTAGAAACTGCATGCATTCAAGTTTTTTTCTTCATTCTTTCTTTTTCTCTCTCCGTCCGTCGACTGTCTGACAATTTCAGAATGATGTAACTTCACAAGGAGGAGAACTTTTCGGTCTATACACTCATTTCATTTTCTTCTCATTTCGACATCTAAATAGTTTGTAAAACAATAATTGAATGCGATTGCCTTAATTGGTCATTTCTGCTATTTTTTTGCTTTTCTTCTCCTCCGCCTTGCTCGCTGTGGTTTTAATAGCAACAAGAACAAGCCAAGTCGAGAAGAGGAAAAAGTCTTTTGCCCATTATTATTACTATTATGAATCTGCTTTTGTGTATTTATGTTGTCATCACTTTTGCCACAAAGTCGAAAGAGGAGTATTCAAGTTGAAGCAATCAAAGAAAAATATGTGTACACTTTTTATATTTATTTTATTATTATTATTTTTCTTTCCTTCTTCCCTAGCTTTGAGTTCTTTCTTTATAATGCCATGAATGAAGGCAACTCATGACTTCTTATGTCTTTTCATTAGTTTACTTGATTATTAATTGCAGAAAAATATTTTAACTCATAAGATAGGCAGATGAAAGGATTTTTAATTTAGTGAAAGATATGCAATGGTCAATTTGTGTGTTGATAAATTGACAAAGGTGCTGTTTTGACAAAATAAAATTTTTATATCATATACTAGCATGAATTAAAAATTTTATTGATTTTTCATGAAACATAAATTATTTTGCTCTCTTTAGAAAATAAGGCAATAATTTTTTCGTTCTTCTTCCTCTTTCTCTCTTAAAAAATAATATAAAGTTCATGATCACAATAACAAAAACCAATAAATGAAATAGACGAAGAAAGAAAGAAAGAAGAGAAGGCAAGTGATAATAAATGCTTAAATCAAGCACATTTGCTTTTTCATATGGTTTATCCACGATTGTGAATTGTCAAAAAAAGCGAGAAAGAGAAATTGCTGGTGTGGCACAAAGTGCACTGAATATATAAAATTTATATTTGTACTAAAACATAACATGAATGAAAGTAACGGGAAATGAGCACTTTAATCCATAACTTTTTTTCCTCCTTTTCAATGCCTCAATTGAATAGACGTCGCAAGGACCATAAATTGTATTAAATTGATGGTGTGACAATATTAAGAGTCTGAGGGATTTGTGTGAAAGTTTTGTATGTTGCAGTAAGTAAGTAGACTGGAAAAATTTATTTTCACTGATGATCATTTACTGTTTCTTATTTTTTCTCCATCGATGTGTCGTTTGAATATTTATTTTTATTACTTCATCTTATACTGCAACAAGTAAGTCTAAGTAAGAGCCCCAGGTTTTTCGGAATTTATTGGATCATTTGAAAAATTCTCAGTGTGCACATTGCTGCATGTGTCTGTACATTATTCCTTTATTATGTATTCATTGAATAAGCAAGTAGTTTCATTGCAAACGATGAAGTGAGTAAATTATTGGAAATCAAGCTTTATTGATATCATTGTTTGCGCTTCCACGCTTAGAAATAGGAATTGGAAAAATATCTCACTAAAATTCTCACAGCATTATGCACAACGATGCATCTTAAATGCGGGTCACTTTATGGCTTTTTTGTGCTCACAAAATCATTAATGACCTCTATAAACCTATTTTTTGCTTTGATTTTCGCATGCAGATTTGCAAAAATAAAAAACATTTTTCATTCTCAACTTTCTTCCGTGTTTCTACGATATAGATGAAGTTTTAGATTGTGAGGATTCATCGAAAATAAACGCATCAGTAGCTTGAAAATAAATTTAACTTTTACAATGTGCAAATGTTAACCCACATTAGAGAAATAATTGCTTAAAAAATTTATAATTGCTTTCTAACTTCTCCATATAGAAATGTTTTTTCCATTTCCCTGATCATTACAAAGAGATTTAGTGACTATAACAACGAATAAAAAAATTAGCAATAAATTTTTGTTCTCCTCCATTTATGTATGTAGTGAAATGTAAATAGAGAAGGCAAAATTATTTCACAAAAACACGAAAAAAAAAACTAAAATAAGAGAAAAGGAATAAAGTTTTGAAAGCTTATCTAAAAAATTTAATCGAGCATAACGAGAAGAAGGCGAAAAAGAGAGGTTAAAAATTAAATTATCTAAAAATTTATTGTATGCAAGTTTTACAATTGATTTCAATTCTGCAATATAAAATATTTTTTTAGAAATTTCAAAAATCATTGCTCACTGGGTTTTATTATTTTTATATTCGCTGCCAGTGCATTGTTGTATATTTTATTATTATTTATTATATGCCGCAGGCTTTTATCTCTCTACTTCTACTTCTTCTGCTGTTGTGTATACTTTACTTGACCCTTTAATGACATTTTGGTTGATTTCATATTTTATTTTTACTGATTTCCAATAATAATGTTTTCTTTTGCAAAAAGAAAATATTTATTGAGAAAATATATCGTTCTCAAGCAGCGCTTTCATCTGACTAATTGTTTCATATCATCGCGATGAATGAATCGTCACGAATTCTTTTTTCTCTCAGTACTTAACAATTATCCATTGCAAACTTTTTCTTCTGTTTGCATAAATAAATTTTGCTTTGGTTATTTCTAATCAAATACATTATTTGCCCTTGAAATTTTTTGCCTAAATAGCATAGAACGCAAGAGAAAAATCATGTGTGTATGTTTATTAAAGTCGTGATTAACTGACGTCACGAGATTTCCTGAAGGCTCTTTAACAAATCATCATATAATGAGATTAAAGAAGAAAGTAGAAAAAGAAACTTTCAGATAATTTCAATAAAGGGTAACTACTAGAAATCATGATAAGAAAAGAGCAAAGCAAATGAATAATGAATAGAGAACTAATTACACAAAAGAAATCACAGACAGAATCCATTTTCACGCTGTAATTGTGTGCAAGAAGATAAAAAAGGATAATTGGTATAAACACTTGATAAAAGGTGCACCTTTAGCACTTATTTAGTTCTCACGCCTATTTGTACATGAACTATATGATCTGTTGTGATTTATCAACATTATTTAACTTGTATGAGTGCCAATTTTACAAAATAAATGTTCTAGGTAAATTCATCTTATACGCATGGAAATAAAATTCTAGAGAAATTGAAAAGCTATACAAGGAAATGTATTTAATTCAAATAATGAATATATGAAGTTTAGATTATTCTATCATCAGTATATAAACCATTAAAGTTATTAAGGAGTTCTTAGGAATTAAATCGCAAACAGCTGAAAAAGATAGAGAAAGAAGCCACCATGGATGTATGAGCAGTGCCAATTTTACACCTTTTGTTTTCTCTCGCAAAAATACATTAAATGCAATTCAGAGCGTGAACAATCGAAGCTTGCTTGCTGAGGAATTCAGTGTGTGTTCGCAAACAGTAGGGACGAGAACTTGTGCTTTTTAGACACAAACAATACAATACAATAATGGGCAATGATATGTGATATGCCATTGATTGTGATATGTTCACTGAGAGTTGCTCCATTATTACTTTTAACGCTGTTTGCTTCTATGCTGCAGTTTGCTTTATTATTCTTATGAGCGACTGCGCAATCGAGTAAAGATTTTTCTCGAGAAAAATTCCTTACCATGTACATATGATTTAAGCGATAAATAGTAAAAAGAAGTTGAATTAAAGTGCGCACTATATTCGAAGGGAAGTTTTTAGCTTTGGGCAAAATTCTCTTCATAAATTTTGCACTCATTTAAATGAAGGTGCATGAAACAGAAGAAATGAATTGCCGCCGCCTGCTAATTGTCGTAATAGTATTATAAAATCCTGTTCCATAGATTATCTTCTCGCATGCATTTTACCATTACTGTCATCTTCATTATAGACGTTAAGCTATCGAAAAAGAAAAATTTTCTAGGCTGTGTGTGACATTCGCAAAATCGGGCATGATTAAGTGAGGTAGAGCATAAAAGAGTGAGTTTCAATATAAAGTCTATAAATCTAAGAAATGGACATTTATTTTCTCTCCTTTAAGCAAGAAAGAATTCTTCAATGACTTAATGCTATTTAGGTAGGCTCATGAATGGCTTCTCTCTCACTCATTGCTCTCTTCATAATATTGTAGCAAAAACAGAGAGAATAATCCTCATCGAGTGTATGCAATGAACGACTTGAAATGAGATGGGATATGAGTGTACATAATTTAAGCGTATAAGGAATTTATGGATATTTTGAATGGTGAGCAAAGACATTCTGTGAATAAATGCATGGCGAGTTCTTTAGCAAACTTAACAAGAGAGATGCATAAGCACAAATTTACTTTTAACGCAACATTGTAGCTCTCTCTGTATGCACACTTTGTTGTGTACATAATTCGTTATGCGATATTTTATCTTTTGCTTATTACAAAATAATCCAGGGCAAATGCAATAAAGAAATCTTATTAAGGAATAAAAATCAATGTCAAATTTTATTAAAAATTGATGGACAAGTTCTGTTATTTACGATTAAACTTGTTTTTAATTCTTTTAAGTGAAATTTCTTACAGAACCCTTGAATATTTTGTTTAATGAAGCTTAAAGTTCTAAGATAAATTGCTCATATTGCACTCAGTTCAATGGCCAAGAAATGCAATTCTTCTTATCGAAAAATCTTAAGTGTGTATGTTTTTGGTGCCAAACCATTAATATTCTTTCACTATCAGTGAAGGATTTGCTTAGTTGAAGATAGGCGCCTTTTAATAAACTACTGCTTGCAACAATTATTCATTTTATCCACTATTCACTTCATAAATTATAAGAAAAAAAATTTCTCATCACCATCGTAGTGTAAAAAATTCTTTTTTTTATTCCCACTACATTATACACTTCGCACTTACTTACGATGCATTCATTTACTGTGTAGGAAATTCTTTAATTCATTTATTCTCTGAAAAAATTTTTATTTTATTTCATATTACAAATGTTCTACACGTAACGATTGAATAATTATGCAGCATTATTGGTATGGTGCATGTAACTTACAGGTAAATGCAAGAAAGAAAGAAGAAAAAGTCTGTTGCGTCTAGTTTTCATGTTGGCAGCAACAGCAACAGTATTGTAAAGAAATATCAGATTGGCATTTTTTGTTATTGTGTCGTCCTTGCTTGCATGACGATCAACATCATTCATAGTAAACATTTACTTCCGATGATTGTTTTCACGTGTGCGAATTGACAAGTATGTAAATGCACACACTTGTATGAGTAGTCGAGCGTCCAATAATTCATATTGTCATCATGTGCAATTTTCATTCAATTAATTTTTTCTCTCTTTTTGTCGTGTTCAAGAAATGAATCAATGTGCTTTTCTGTTTATATCAAAAAAATAAAACCGAAGAGAAAGAGAAAAGAAGACAAAAGAGTAATAATAAAAGGGCATGAGTTCCATTTAATCGATGAAACAACAACAACAGCAACAATCGATTGAGTAACATAATGACATCGCGATGAAGCAAGAGACAAAGCAACAAAAGAGAATTTTTAGCAGAAAAAAAAGATCACGATTTTTTTATGTTATGTTTTTTTTTGCTTGAAATAAAAAATTGTGATCCTTATGATTTGAGTTAAAAAGAAGAAAGAAAAAAATTGCCATCTTGATTTGCGCGCCACATAAATTGATTTTCATGTTTGTGACAATATTACTGTGGTTCAGTGTCTGGGTCAATTTACATATTTGGCTTTTTGGACTTTTTTTTTTCATTCACTAAAAAAACCAGAAAGAGAAAGAAAGAAAGAATATCCGAAAAATACCACAAAAGAAAACGATTTGAAAGCAAATTTATGCTTGTGTGTGCCTTGGGACAGTGAAAATGTTGCATAAATGTCGCCTTTGTGATACACAATTGTCGTAATTGGAATTTCAGGAATGTTTCAATTGCATTTTCAAACTAAAGAAGATTCAAGCATCTCATAAAAGTGTGTATGAAAAGACAGAAAATAATAAGACGGCCATTTTGCATTCTCTCTCTCTCTCCTCATATATATGTGTGCTTATTATTATATCTTTTATGCTTGTGATGTATCAAAATTGCACATGCCACAATCTCTTTGCTCAATCTCCTTCTTCATTCATTCATTCGCCCCTACATACAAAAACAATATCGTAAATAATAATAAAAGCAACAATAAATAATTGCCATCCATCATGCACATACATATTTTTTTTAAATTTTAATTATGCGCTTATGCTTCAGCCGCAACACAATCTTATCATATTACCATGGTCAACCAACCCTCCCTTGATTTTCTTTCTTTCTCTCATTTATGCGGCACACAAACATCGCTGATTGGCTATTTTGAGACAATGATGAGATTCTTTCGTGCATGTAATTCTTACTTGCTTTGCTCTACCTCACTCAATTGTTATTAAATGTGCAATGTATGAGAAGAAACTAAAGCAAATGCAAGAAGCTCCACCAAAAAAAAAAAGAAGAACTGGAATTATAATATGCACTCAACAACTTAAGGTGAAGACACTCTGATGATAGGATTGCTTTATATTTTGAATATAAGCTTGTTTGCTTTAGAATGTTTTTTCTTTGGTAAAATTCTTTTTAAATTTACTTTCAACAGATATCATCTTTATCTTCTAAGTGTTATTTTCTTCCTAAATTGATTAATTTCTGTTAAATAATAGTAATAACGGTCATTTAATATTTAAAATATTTATTATAAAGCTGCGCTTTCATCACACTTAATAAACTTTGTTAATATTAAACCTTTGAACTGTTCAGACTTGAAATAGTATTGTATTGGTCTTTAACTATTGAAAAAGGATTTCTCAATATCAAAACAAGTTTAGAACAATTTCACTTTAATTACAAGTTTTTGCAAATATTATTTTCAAGCTCTATTTTAGAATTCTTTTGTTTAGATTAAAAAATTTCTTTATCAAATTTAAAATTCTTAAAAGCAAGTATCTTCATCTTGATATTCAACAACATTATGACTATAATACTGATATATTGATATTATTTCATAGAATAGTAAGAGAGAAAGGAAAGCAGTAGGGTTCGGAATTATGCAGATAAGAAGAAGAAGTATGCGCATAATTTTCTTCTTCTTATTCATTTTTGTATGGAAAAATCAATAAGAAGAAGAAAATTATGCGCATACTTCTTCTTCTTATCTGCATAATTCCGAACCCTAGAAAGCAGTAAGATTTAAGCGGAGATTGACTATAATTTCAGTTCAAACTTCTCATGTCTCGATCATTTACTCATTACCTTAAGCTATATCTCTCTGAAATGGCTTATGATTGCAAGGTAAGCGCAAAAAAATGCAGCACACGGTGTCGCTCTCCTTCCGAAATCATCCAAGAATAAAGAGATAGTGAGAGAGGATGAAGGAGTTTGCAAGAGCTTTAAATGAATGAGCCTGGAAGCGAATACTCTCGCAACATGCAAATCAACAATGACTGGATTATGACCAACGCACGAAAGAGGAAAAGAAAGATCTATTAATTGCGTTAACGAGTTGATATCATGCTGTGTACGTGTGTGAATATGTCCATCATATGACGAGACAAGAAAGTGGAGAAATAAATAATGCACATACTGCAACCAATGTCCATAAATCGCTGAAAGCCCCAAAATACATCACGCTCACTCTCTCTCTTTCTTGAGATAAACATAGAGAGCATGAAAAATTTCCTTCAATCAAAAAGCATAAGATGAGATGAGAAAACAATGCATCTGCCCTGAAACCATGTAGCACTCATTTCCACATCGCGTTTTTTTTGTGTACTGCACTCGTTTCTTTTATGTTATGTTATAGCAGCAACAGCAGCATATTTTTGTTTTGTGGTAAAAATCATTATGATACGTTTTTGCATGCAAAGTGCATTAAAAAAATCTTTCTTCTCATTTATCTGTGAGGCAAAAAGAGGCAGCAAGGCGGAGCGTATATAAAGCACCTCTAATAGTTAGTTTTGGATCAACATGCATTGTACTTCTTATCAATTGTGCACTCAGATCAACTCAGCAAGCAACAAGCGAGTGTAAGAAAAAAGAAGGATCTTTAATGCCAATTTTTGTCAATTATTATTATCAAGAGCAATGCACATCCGACATAAAAGTGCCCACCATTCATATATTCTTCCCTTTTCTCGCGAAAATAATATCTTGCGACGTCGATCTCGATAAATTTTTAGCAACAATTTTCTTGCGCTTCGTTTGCCTCCATTTAGCTCTTATGTTTGGTTGATTACCTTTAAGGCTACTACTGTAACAGCATCAAGTGAGTGAACGGTATTGTAAAGAAGAAAAATGCTTGCTGATGATGTGGAAAAAATGGTGAAATTTTATATATCTCATAACGATGCACAATCATGCAGTAGCGAATTGAAATTGTCCTTGAATTCAATAAAGAATTTTAAAAGAAAGAGAAGCAAAAACAATTTCAATTCCATTCTTGACACAAAGAGTCCTTGGTGTATGTCGATTAAGCTTGCACACCCGCAGCGCAAAAGTGTGATATGACACTTATCCAATAAAGGCTTCAACTTACTTCTCGCTCATTCGAACGATTCGTTTGCTTGCTTGCACTTTTTTTAAAACGCGTTTATAATTGATAAAATAAAAATATTTTTACTTTATCTGATTTATTTTATATTTCTGCTTGAGATGAGAAATAATTGCAAAAAAAATATGTTGGCACAATATGAAATATGAAATGACACTGGACTATTGAAATAAATCAACAACAAGAGGAAGAAAGAATTTTATTTTTACAAAGCAAAAAGATCATTAATCACAAGTAAGATTGAGACTTTATGAGTTGCTTCTATTTGTAATGAATTGAGTTGTTTCAAGTAGCTACTGACATATTACAGTGTGATCGATAGCACTTTACTTAAAATTAATGCAAAAACTTTAAATTCAAGACAGATAAAGTTTCATATTACTTAATTTTCGAAAGGAAAAAAATTAATTATCATTGTAAGAAATAAAATAATTAACTGTATAAAAGGTTGTGTCTTGTTCTTAAGATAAAGTACTAATTAACCTCTATGACTCAAAAAATGGTTAATGACTGCAAATTACTACATTCAGATATCTGTGAGAGAGTGGACATAAAGCGTGTTGCAAGAAATACTTTTTTAGATCTCTGTGTCTCTCTATTTTGTGTTAATTGAAAGAAACGAGCAATAATAATTCTTGATGAATGATCGAGTGAGTTAAAAAAATGCATAAAATTCGAGTTTAGTAGTTCATAATTTATCATTGAGTAAGAAAAAGTACATTTTGAAGTCATAAAGATTAAAATAAAGTAAGAAAAATCTTGCACAATAAATTAATAAATGAGTTTACGAATTGAATTAAGAGAGAAAGAAAGAGTCGTTTAGTTAGATGTTTCTAAATTGCCAATAATTTCCTTTAAGTCGCAATCTAAAGTCTACTTAAAAAGCTATATAAATTAATAATGGCAGCAGCAGCAAAGGCTAGTGAGCGTTCGGGAAGTGAGAATACGAATGAAAAAAAAGTTGAGTTCTTTAGATATCATCATTGTTGTGCATCGGGATTTATTACGAAAGGGCTATTTAATGCAAGCAAATGATACAACTTTTTGCTGTATAGAAATATGAAAAATCCAAGAGTTGAATGTGCATAAGCAGAACAATTATGCCAACTGCTTTACAAGAAATTCTCTTTGATTGCTATTTAATTTTCACTTGTACACACATAAAGTATTGTTGCACATATTTATCATTTCGAGTGAGGTGTATTCAATCCCAGAGGGCGAATGTAGAGATCTGTTGAGCTTAATTATCATACAACGCGATGTTGTTGTAAGAGTATTGTGGGAAATGATGAGCCAATTTTTTTTTTGGTTTATACTGCAATAAATCATTGAATTATGCAGCAATTAATTAATAAATTCAAAACAAAATGCAACAAATCTAGTCGCTTCTCGCTTCTCGCTTCTCTATCTTCATTTATTTACGTTAATAAACTTGAATGTAAGTTGCGTTGCGAGTTATCACATGCCAGATAATTTAAATGTCCACATGGCTTAAGTTCATTTTCATGTCACACATAAAAAGGCGCATAGAATTGAAGTTTAAAAAAAATTGCATAATGGAAAACGGCACAAAGCTATGAATGTCATTATACATGCAAAGCAAGAAGAAAAAAAATATTTTTATAATCGAAGGAAAAAATCTATTTAATCGAAAACTATCGAAATCAATGCGTGGGTGAATAAAACAAGTGCATGCAAAAGGTGTCTACTCTGCAAATAAATTGTTGCTGATTTAATTATATTTAATTAAATCAAAACTTGAAAAATAGTCAGACAGAAAGCCAGACAACTTTTATTTTTTGTTAAATACTCTGTAATTAAATTTATGAGGTGAAAAGTTGTTTGCATTCTTAAAAGACTCGCAAAAAACAATGAAAAAAACAAAAAACATCAATGTTCAATGAGGAATCGAATCTTATGTGAATTCATGAGGCTGCTTATAGTCAATGAAATTGAAATGCTGCAATTGGGTGTGAAAATTTTAATTGTTCACATTTTATCAAGCGTCCAGCGTGAGTTTTAAACATGAAAAACTGGCTTGCAATCGACAATACCAAACTCGGCATACTCTGACACGTTTCTGTGCCATTTCTACATTTTAAAAAAATTAATTATGCTTCCAGTTGAAACAGAAAAATAGTAAAAATTTTTTTACGATTGCGCTGTGCTTCTTTATCGAATGTAAATCAATTCATGCAGTAAAAATTGTTTCGCACATTATTAATTATGCACTTCCATTTCAATCAACTATGTGCTTTATGCAGAAATACTTGCATACTTTTACCCCCAACAGTTTTTCAAGCGTAACTTGCACGAAGAGAACTGTTGATTGTCTTTGCAAATAAAATCTTATCTTGATCTTGACTCCTTTCAAATATGTGACTTTTATTAATTGAACTTATTCATGCTTGTTGCATCTATTTATGCAAACTACAGAACAGTGAGTGATTAATTAATTTTGTATTTTTTTTTTCAGTTGTGGGAATACTCAGACAAGTGTAAGACAATTTGCATGATCTACGAGTAATGTTTGTTCATCTCTCAATGTGTCAATAAATTACCCATTCTTGCTTTCAAGCATGTAATTTTAAATTAAACTTCATTTATTTTACAAACAAACGACCAAAGGCGGCAAACAATTTCTCTCTCTTCTTTCTAATCTTCATCTTCTAAATACACCATAATTATGAGAAATAAAGCGAGAAAAATGACTTAATTCTAGATGTAAAATTGCGATTTTGAAATATTCAACCATTTGCTGTCTTTGAAAATAGTCTAAAGTACTAAAATAGGCAAAGAAACGATTATTATTATTGCTATTCAATAGACTTCAATGAGTGGAATGCGTTGGCGTTTAATTCATTCTCAATTTTAATAAAAATCATCACAAAATCAGTCAGAAATAATTGTTTTAATTGGTGCAATTATTTTAATCGTTTAGAAATAAAAATTCTTAGAGTTTCAACAGGATTTCGGTTAGACATCAAATAAAAATAATCTTGACGCGATTTCAATTTTTTTTCTATTCAAATAATTCACACTGAAATTCTATCACAAACATTCCCTCCTCATTCAATTTTACTTTATTTGCCGCGTTAAAAGCAAAAAAAGAAGAAATTGAAGTTGATGGAGAGCTTTGAAAATTATAAAAAGAACTCAACAAGTACTCTCAATTGTTTCTGAATAAAGAATGAGCAAGATATAAATGGAAGGAATGAAGAAGAACTTCATTTTCATACACATTCATTAGTATAGCAAAAATATATTATATGAATTCTTTGCCGGATTATAATTCTTTTCATTTCAGCCTCTCACAAATAAAAAGAATTTTGTAATGCGAATGTGATTAAAATGCCTTTCGACAAATCGCTTCTGTTCAATGCAAAAAAAGAAAAATAATTTCCTATGAATCTACTACGCGTGATATTTGTCTCTCATCTTCTTTCTCTTTTGTATTCAAATTTATTTTTCTTCTCTTGCATTCTCTTTCGCCTAAGTATAATTCTGCAATATTGCGCTTAATTATAAAAAGCAGAAACCGAAACTGTTTCGTTTTTTAGTCGCGACTAAGTAAAATGCAACATATTTTAGTCGATTAAAAATAAAACACTAATCGACTAAATTTTAGTTGTTTTTAAATTGAAAATTTTAATCGACTAAAATTTAGTTAGTCGACTTTAACCGACAATTTTAGTCGAATAAATTTGAAATTTATTTGAATGATCGACTAAAAATCAACTAAAATTTAACCAGTTAAAATCTTCGGCTAAATTTCAACTTATTTCTAGTCGATTAAAATGTTCAACTAAAATTTAGTCGATTAGTGTTTTATTTTAAATCGACTAAAAAGTTGTTGAATTTTAGTTAGTCGAAAAACGGTTTCAGACTCTGATAAAAAGAATGGAAGAAAATTCTTTACAAATCACAAAATGCAAAAAAACATGATGAGCATTATCAATGATCAGTTGACACTTTTGTCAATATTTCATAAGAAACAATAAGAATGAACTTCTGCTCTCAATATTTACAATCTTGACATGCATGTACACATGCATGTTTTTTCATTGCATGAGATTAAATAAGGCAAATATTTTTATAAGCAGAAACGATGTAGCTTGAGAGAGAAAGATATGTTGTTTTGGTAAACCTTTTCACGCTTTCCATTTGATTCACACAATAAGAGGATTATGAACGGTACTCACCGGTATCCATGGCAACAAGAGTCAACGTATATTCAGCCTGTTGCTCTCGATCCAATGCACGCAGTAAGGAAATTTCACCAGTCGATGCATTGATTCTGAAAAGATCAGCATCACCTTCTTTCAGGAAGTATCGCACTTGGTTGTTAAACGGTGGTGTATCGGCATCGTATGCTTTTACTGTTATCACATAGCCGCCATTTGGTATCACGTTTTCCATTACATAAGCGAGATAGGGTGAATCGAGAAATTTTGGAAAGCAGTCGTTTATATCGGTGATTGTTATTATCAATTCGGCAGTATCAAAACGCGTCTCTCCATTGCCAACATCACTGGCACAATCTTCAGCACGTACAGTTAATACATAGCGCGATTTTCGTTCGTAATTTAAATTTTTCGCGACTCTTACAACTCCCGTGTCTTCACTTATACTAAAATCACGATTATCGTCACCACTTGCAATTGAAAAACGAACTCGACCATTTGCACCCTCGTCGATGTCAGTTGCTGAGACCTGATTGATTATACAAAAAGGTTAAAATTTGAAATATTTAATGAATGAAAAAAGAAATTTACCTGTAACACACTTGCTCCAATACTGGCATTTTCAGCTATTGATGCGCTATAATGTTTGGGATCAAATACAGGGCTAGAAAAAGACAAATAATGATTTAGTCAACTATATAAAAAGACCAAAATGTCACTTACCTATTATCATTTTCATCCAACACTTTTACAAGAATTTTTGATTGTGTAGATTTCGGTGGTTCACCACGATCCCTTGCTGTTACGGTCAGCTCATAATTAGCCTTTATTTCGCGATCCAAACGACCTGAGACCCGCAGCAAGCCATCAACTGAGCCAAGTGTGAACGGTATGGATGATGAATTTGTTTCCAGCATATATTCAACATATCCATTGCGGCCTTCATCACGATCAATGGCTTTAATCGCCATCATGACGGTATTGATTGGGATATTTTCGCTAACGCTCGTCTCATTTGGTGTTATGAACACAGGCTTTACATCATTTACATCTTTGAGGATGACTGTGACCTGAGAAGAGAAGAGCAGAAATTTTTAATTATCACAATCTACTTCTTTCAATTTATAATGTGTCAAGAGTAGTAATTTGTGGCTCGAGGCTTACACGACATATAGTGCGAATGAGAGTGTCAGCTAATCACAATTTTCAATATTCATTGACGTCTAGTTAGCCAACCCTTTCACGTGTAGCTTCGTTTTAAGAGCTGTCAGAATGTCTTAAAAGATTTGACATTAAATAAATTCACTGCAGCAGTAGCTACTGCTCTCAGTCTATAAATAAGAGAGTCTCATGAGAGTCGAGACATAAGTACAGAAGCAAACGAAAGTAAATGACGGTAAGTGTTCGTATGTAATTACGACACATAAATTAAATTCTTACAGAATCATCGTCATCGACTGAAATGCAACAAAGCAAGATTTAAATTGAACAATTTGTCGATTAGAATGGTGTGAGAAATGAGCGTTGGTTGATGAAGTCGAAAATTTCTGTTTAGTTGAAGAAGAAATGAAGGAATGAACGTCTCTCGCTCACTCATTGTGAATTGTTTATTGAATAAATATTTGTTTATGATTTCCTCTCGACATCTTCTTCATTTTTTTTCATTGCTTTCGCTCTTCTTCTCTTCATAAACACGACCTCAAGTTCCTCGAACTATCGTTCTTAAGTAAAGTGTCAAGTGGATATTTCTCTCGTTCTTCACTTTTTATTCTTTACATTTAGCTCAATATTATGAAAAATACACGTTCTAATTGCTTTCACAACGACATAACATTGGTAATGAATTATTAATATTATTTGTACTTTGTCTGTCTCTCGTTCAACAAAAATTGAAATTTTTTTCGATTTTAGAAATTGTTGAGTTTTGAAAACTTTTTTGATTTTTGTAGAGTTTGGTATTTGTATGCATACTTGATTGGTATATAAATATTTTTGTGCGAGTTTACTTACAGAAAATGTCTCTAATTCATTCAGATTTGATTTTATTTGGTCAAAATTTGGCAAAGACAATGATACTTAAATTTAGCAAAGTATAGACCGTAATAAATAGGGTTCAGACTTGCATGCATGTTTTTTTCAAGTTGCATGCAAGTTAATTTACTTGAAAATGCCTCTAATTCTTGAAATGTTATTCATTTTGGGCAAAACTTTTTTAATTATAAGAATCATTAACTTTCATATTAAATTAGCAAAAGTTTGCCCAAAATAAATTCAATCTGAATGAATTAGAGCCATTTTCAAGTAAGCCAACTTGCATGCAACTTGCACAAAAATACCAGTCAAGTATACAACTCTTGTGTTGGAAATACGAAGTATTTCCTTTCCAGCAACGATAGCTTGAGCAGATAAAAGGTTTGAGTCTGTATTCTGCCAAGCTTTGAGATGTCCGCCGGTAGCTTAGTGGAAGAGTACCTGACCGGAAATCAGGAGACGCGGATTCGATTCCTGTTCGGACATAGACATGTCAAATTGTCTTTTTTCTACTCATCTGACATCTAGATTTTTGTTTACAAGTTTTATTTAAAAAATTTGATTCTTTGATCTTAATCTTTATTTTTAATCAATTTTTTTAGTTCTGAATTAACTTGAAAGAGTTTGCAAGCTTTAAAAATTTTCAACATTTTTGACTGAGCATTTAATGTATGAAAATTTATTAATGAAATTTCAGTTATGCTTGATTTATGTAAATATTAAACATTCATGTTTTCTCGCGTCCACAACAACTTTTAATTATAGTTTTTGAACTTACTTGTACAGTTGACGAAAGTCGTTTGTCAACATCCTTAGCACAATCACGAGCAGTAACCACCAAATTGTATGTGTTTTTGGTTTCGCGATCTAATATTCGTTTTGTATAGATTGTACCATTGGAAACAATCTCAAAGTCATCATCATCATTGCCTGCGGTTATGCTGTACTCTATTCGACCGTTATCGCCTGTGAAAGAGAAGAAAAAGAAATTATTATTAGTGAATGGAGAAGCACACACACAAGACACACACTCACTTAAAGTAGAGGAGAGTGTTGGCCATTTATTGTTAAAAATGAATTCTAATGAATTAATTTAATTCAATTTTTCTCTACTCTTTTCATAAAGAGCAGCAGAAAAAAAAGATCTTGAAGTACCGCAAATTAATGAACTTGAAAAAGCGTTGAGCGATGATTGTGCGAATAAATAGATATTGAGAGAAGAAGATTCATTTTTATAAAGAGTGTGTAAAAGTGACATAAAGTGAAAAAATCAAATTCCAAAGAGATATTTTTTTAACAAGCTATTACAATGTGATTGCCTGTTAGACATATGTGATTAATCAAAAAAGACCCAGTTCTCATGCGTTGTAAAAATTTCTGAATAAATAGTTTACATAAAAGGAAAAAAGATGATGAAGTGATACAGAGTGAGCAAGTAATGTACATTAAAAAATTCATAACGATGAAAAGCTCCATAAATGGCAATTGTGGGTCGCTTTTCGGGTCATAATCTATACAAATAACTTAAAGATAGAAAAGAAAATGCGTTTTCAAATAATTTTCAAAAACTTTTTCTTTTTTTCTTCACTCACAAGCATAAATGAATACACACATTTGTAGCTGTAAATCTACATAAATTTCAGTAAAACCAAAGAATAGAGAAAGAAGGAGAGAAAAAGAAAAAGAGTCAGCGTTTTTTTTATGAACCTCTTCTTCCCACTTTTCTTTCTTATTATTATTTTTTTATTATTGTGTAAAATCATCTCCATTTGACTATATGCTAAAAAGATTCACAATGTTCACTCTTAGTGTAGTATCTACCAGTGATTTGCATAATAAAGAACATGAGAATAAGGAGCGGACGTCAAAGTACGATAGAGTAAAAAAATTTTAAATAGAGGGCACTTGGAGAACACGAGTTAGCAATTTTTTATTTCGCGTTGTTTAATTCAAAAAATCACACAACAAGGAATGTTAGTGTCAATTGTATTCTAATACAATCATCTAAGCAGAATATATGCACTTACAACCCGAAAAAAAACAGCACAAATAACAAGAAATTTGATCGAAAAAGTCAGATCTTTCTCTTTTTCTTCATACGGTTTGGATTGTTAGGTATGGAATGTGCATCTGTTGGGTTACAATGCATTTTTTTACTCTCTCTCTCTCTCGCTTTCAACTCATCTCGATAATATTTGAAATTGATCTCGAAAAAACATTTTACTGGTAACGAGCTAAAAATTCTCTCTATAAGATTCAGTAAGAATAAAAAGAGAAGAACAATTAGGAGAAGCATGACACGAGAAATATTGCGTAAAAGAAGTAAGATTTGCCATGTATGATATTGAAAGGCGAATCGGCAAAAAGGCAGCGAAAGAGAGAGAGAGAAATTTATATGTTAAAAAAAATATTTGCATTTTTATTTTACAGCAACAAAAATATTGCGCTTACTCTGCATAAAAGAAGTTCTTAATTAAGATATTAAGATGAGAAAGTTTTGTACAAGTCAAGCTACTAAATGTTTCATTGACCGGTTACTGTCGAGAAAGAAATTCTTTTTGATTATGAAATAAAATATTTTTCTTTCTCAAGCCGCGCTAATTGAAATCCTTTTACAATTTAATTGCATAAGCAAAGTGTTGAACTTCCTAGTAATGTCACGGTCTATGATCAATGGCAAACAAATTTGCAATATAAAACCAATTTAAATACAATGTAAGCACGAAACATGGCACACAATTGTCTTTTTTTTGTGCGCTTGCTGTCTTATAGACGTTATTATAATATGCTGTGAGAAGGAAAACAAAAATAAATGAATTACATCGTGGCTTATTTACACTATAGCAGTAGATCTCTTACTTTGTTAACTGACATTGCTAATGCGCTACAATCGATATATTAGAGACACTACCACCGTTAATTATGTATATAGCTTTGTCTCTTTCCAACTTAATGCAAATTAAAAGCACAGTTGTCATTTTATTAATTAGCTACAACACTCAAGTTAGCTGTTGGTGTGGTAAGTAAGAAATTCTAAACTTTACTAGCTCAGTCAGTTACTAATGAACACATGCTGGGATTTAATGGAATTTTTCTCAACTCTAGCTTTTGCTCAATTGTCTATTCCTTTCTTTTTGTGTGAACTCGTGTTTCTATTTGAGCTTTCGCAAAAAATAACACTTGCAGTTTGAAATAATTTCCAAACATAATTTAGTAAATAAAACTGTTTTAATATTTGAAATTAGCGCTTTCGGTTTTGCGGGCCTTCGTTCAAATACTCAATTCTCAAACGCTTAGTGTTGCGCTTTGAAACTCTAAAACAATTTGTACTGAACACTAAAAAACTCAAACATTTTGTGCTGAGTACTCAAACACTTGATTCTGAACACTTAAGCACTCTGTGTTGAGCACCAAAATATTTAAAATTGTATTGAGCATCTAAACATTCAAAAGAAAATTTAAAATACATATTATACTAACTGTTACCAATTAGTGGTTTCAGACATCACTCAACTAAATATATTGAATAAAATTTTATTGTGACAATCGTTTTTGTTTATTTGGTTGCTCAATAATGACTGAGCTATTCACTAAGCAACTGAGCAAAATATAAAATGATGATTACATTTAGAATTTTAATTGAATTAAAGTGCAATGATAAATGACGATATTAAGATGATTACAAGAATAAAGAAAAAGAGAAACATAAAATAAATAGTCAAGTTAAATATCCTCTCAATTCCTAATGGACTTTTTTAATTCACACCATCATCGACTGTTAGTTCATCACTCTTGTGTGAGCATTTATGTGTATGTGGAATTCATGCTCTTGAAGAAAAGAGAAAGAAAAATAGACAGACAGATAGATAGCGAAGCAACAGCCGCAATATTGCAATCAAGCCAGAAGAAAAATTTTGTGGTAAATGATGCCATTTATTGACACATGCTGCAGTAGCAAAAGCACAAATAGATAGAAAAAAAGAGAAGTAATCGTTGTGGTGTCGATTGCATTATATCAAAGGAAAAAGCAAACGGTGAATCTCAATATTGAAAATAAATGGTGAGGAGAATAATACCAAGTAATTAGAGTCAATATTTCAAAAATGACAATTTATCGAGTCACAAAAAAAGAACTGCACGAGGGAATGAATTAAAAACTATCAAGAAAATTGCAGTTGCTTGCGCTTCTTATAAAAAAGACAACAGAACTTGGATAGAATTTTCACTTTACAATGATTGTGCCTTGTTTAACCTTTTGCTGTTGCTTACAATGCTAGCACATCGGTAAAAGATGTTTACTATGAGAAATTGTTGTTTGAATTCGCAAATAAATAAATAAAAAAAAGTAAAAATTCACGCTGTTGATGATGAGTTGCAGGAAGAAAAAGAAGAAGATTGTAGCATTCTTCTATGATGGACAATTCATGCATTTAGCAACAGAAGAAGCAGCATATTGCGTTTATTTCTTCTTCTCATGCATTTCACTTTGCTTTGTCTTCTTTACATTGAATTGATTGTTGTAATTGTTGCATTCATGAAACTTGTCAATGAGTGGGCACTTGAAGTGTTTAATAAAAATGCATGGGTTGCATTCATAAAACGTTGTAAATGTTTTAATAATAATTATGTTATTGAGAATTGAGCT
Organism: Polypedilum pembai; assembly: GCA_014622435.1. NCBI lineage: Eukaryota > Metazoa > Arthropoda > Insecta > Diptera > Chironomidae > Polypedilum > Polypedilum pembai. The sequence goes on from JACWBX010003218.1 coordinate 31,458, forward strand.
TTTGACCCTTCTTGGAATTTATTAAAAAGAAAATTTATAGTAAAAAGGTTTTGCTTGTTTTGAATGATGACGAGAAGTGTGTATAAATGAATCAACAGTTTTCTTGAATACATGCCGCTTTGCTCATTACTTTTGTTATTGAGAAAAATAAAGACTTTAAATTGACAATGATAAATCTACATTCATTAATTTGCGCTCTTCTCTTTTTTGCAGTGGCAAATAAAGTGATCAAAAAACTTACCGGAATCGATATCAGTAGCACTAACTGTGACAACCTCCGTGCCAATCGGAACATTCTCATAAATTTCATTTGAATAACTCATTGGATCAAAGACGGGCGCGTTATCGTTCAAATCGATCACATTGCAATAAACTGTCAGCGTACTCGATAGACTTGGATGTCCGTTATCTTGTGCTTGTACGACTAAAATGTAGTGCTGTACCTGTAAAATATAGAGAGAAAGAAATCAAAATTAAATTGTGAATTTCAGCTACTTGTTTCGCTCATTCATACTCGATTGCATGCATTTAACAACTTAATATCATATTGACGATTAAATGATAGCTCTCAATTAATTGACGGATTAGCTCTCTCGACAACATACAGTTCACTTTAAAATACTGTCATCCATTCACTCACTCAAATAATCTCTTCGCACGAATGCATGAATTGAGAAAGGGAACGTGTTTATCAATACAATTAAATATTGATCCATTAATATTACGTTTTTAATAAATTAGATTAACAAGTAAGAGAAGTTGTCTTAAGTGCATTTGATAAGGAAATGTCAAATAGAGGTTGAACTTGTTTAAAACACTTTATAATTACACGAAAGTGGAATTCATTAGTGCTAATTGCTTCGCATTTTCAAAACATGAAATTGAGTCATTTATAAATGAAATTGATGCAAAATATTATTCATTTTGATTTCATTAACAGCTGGAGATTTTTTTCTATTTTGTATTAAATTATAGTGTCTTTCTTCAAAGTTTTTAAAAGAGAAGAATAAAAAATTTAATTTTTAACAGTTTTTTGAATTTTTTAAAAAAATTTAAATTTCTAAAAACCGTTAATTATAAAAATTTTAGAAATCATTTGAATTCTCATTTACATTTTAAAAACTACTTTCGGCGCTACTCAATTGAACCGAATTTTCTACTGTAGCAATGACTAAATGATTAAGATGTAATACGATATATATACATTCACATTGCATTCGATGATTAATCAGAAAAAAATGATTGTGAAGGAACCGAGAGAGGCAGAAAGAGAAAATAAAATAGATCTTAATCAAAAATTGAAATTGGAAGACAAGAAAAGAGGCAAAAAAATCTATTTTTTTGAAGCATATCAACATTTCGTGAAAAATTATTAAACTGTCTATCAAATAAACATTTCTCTCTCTCACTCTTTCATTCTCCATCTTCAAAAAAATTATTATTTATTTCAATTCTAGTTTTTTTCTTTTAAATAGTTGCTTCGTTTGCCTTTTTTGTACAACCATCTATTTCTATAATAATCTCTGATTAATCTACTTCATGAGAGAGAATAGCAATAACAACAATATTCGAAGGAAACTAAAAAGAGAAGTTTCACATGGAAACATAATTCTTCAATATCCATTTGAGAGTAAGAGAGAGAGCAAGAGAAGAAAAAAAAAATAAATTTTGTATATGAGCATGTTGTTACCGTTGAGGTAAGGCTTCTGTCTATACCTTTTCGAGGGAGAAGTATAAACTAATCTTTGATTGAAACATGATTTGTCGGCATTTAAACAATTCATTTTCTTTTCTCTTTTACTCACTCACTCACTCAAGTCTGCTTGATTTTAAATAAAAATAAAAAAAAGACTTTGCTAGATGCCATAACTTACCTCTTCATAATCTAAACGTGCTGTCAATGTAAAGACGCCAGTTTGTGGGTTTAATGAAAAGACATCGTTTGCCCAGTCACTTATGACAGTATATGTGAGCATTGAGTTAGCACCTAAATCAGCATCAGTTGCAGAAATGAGACCAACTTGATATCCACGTGGTGCATTTTCGGGTATGTCAAAAGAATAAGCTGGCTCAGTGAAGACGGGCGGGTTATCGTTGCTATCAGTGACCTGAAAATGATGAATGAGAAATTTTAATGTCTTGATCTTTTGTCTGAACTATAGAAAAAGGGAGAGAAAGAAAGAAAATTGAGTTTTCGGTGACTGTACATCAAATGTGTCAGACTTCTTTCTCTTCTCATAAAAATTTAATCGTGCTTTCTTTATAAACAACTACGCGACTTCAATTTGTAAAAATGTCGGATCACGAGCAATTGCACACTCTCATATACATTTTATATAGCAGCAGCAGCAGCAACAGCTTGCTTTCAAAGAGTTCCAAATTGATGGACGAAATAGATTCCAAACACACACACACACACAATGAATTGAATGATGGATTCTCGTTCAAATTCAAGATTCATCTGTCGTAACCATCAAACAACAAATCCATCTGAATTGACTTCAACTGGGAATTAAAGTCGCCATTCTTTTATTCAATTGAGAATTGTAGAGAATCAGGTCAACCAGAAGGAGAAAGATCTCTATTTTATTTTTGTAAATTAAGTGAAGCCAATGTTAATCTAGTTTGTCAGAATGATCGTTCATCTGCACAGCATGAAATTTGTCTCATAATAAAAGAAAATAGGAGTGATGTTGATTGACAAACTTTTAGGTTCTATTTTAGATTTGTTTTTGTGATAAAAACAAGGTGAAGACATTCTGATTATTTTATGATTCTTTGAAGATTAGAATTTTCTTAAAAAATTTTGAAATTATCAAGCAAATTTGTCTTTTATTCTTTTTCTCACTTTATTGCTTCTTCTTCGGACTAAATCAAATTGTTTTAGACTTTTTCAATGAGTTTTTTTTTTGAATATCGTCTTCCCTCGAATATAATTGCCGTTCGGATTGGATTTTCGAATTGAAATTGTGAGTTAATAAAACAATTAGTCCATAATATCGAAAAGCTGAATTAATAGATCTTAATTATCTATAGCTTTTATCTTTTTATATTTGAAAATATTGCTTTATAAGCTTAAGATTTCGTTTCGAAAATCCAATCTGAACGGCTCTTATATTCGAGAGAAAACGTTAGAAATTTTTCAAATATTTTGTTTTGATTTAGTTGTTTACATTTTAAAATTCTTTAATTCGAAATAAAATTTACGAAATTGTTTATTTTTGAAGCAAATAAGTCATAAAGTGAATAAAACATTGAATGAAATGATAATAAAAGTCTTCGTTTTGAGTAAAAACTAGAATTCCTCGTAGTTTCACTCGTTATTTTGGCCGTTGAAATTTTTTAATTTCAAATGTGTTTTCACACCTCGAAAATATTTTGTATTTTCGAAATCGAGGATTATTGATAGCTAACTAAATGATGTTATTTAAGTGTTTTGCTAACAAACTTTTTCAAGTTTGAATAATTTCAAAAAATTGTATTTCCAAGTCGTGAATTTTTTTGGAATTCCCTAACGGTCGATAGAAACTAGCAGGATAGAACAAAATAGTAAAAACTAATTTATTGGCAATTTTTTAGTTCTTATACTTAAAATTATTTAAGCTTGTTTTCTAGCATTCTAAACTAATTTATCTTTGACTCAAAATCACTTATTTCATGCCACTTTTAAGAACAAATCTACTCTATCATTTCTATGACTTTTATTCCTTCTCTTTTTCTCTCGTACACACAATCATTCGATTTTGATCAATTGAAAGAGAAGAGAAAACTTTATTTTTTCGACTGTTTGAATGTTCGAGAAGAGAAAAATAAAATATAATAAAAGAAGGAGCGATTGAAATAAATGACATCAAATGAATGTGTATTTTTTGTGGCTTGCGCGTACAGTGCACAGTTGAAGAAAATGGAGAATATGACAAACGAAAACACATGTAAATTGATTGTTTATCCACAATTCATGGCGCAAGTGAGAGATTTTTCTCTCTCTCTCTCTCTATCTCTCTTCTTGATTCTCCTTTTTTTCTCTTGTGTAATTCATTTTTGGCTCATAAGAGAGCGAAAACAGTTTGTATAATTTTGGTCACCAAGAAGTAAGTAGAGAGAAGAAAAGAAATCAAGATTGTTGTGTTTCGATTGTGACATCAATTTGATTTGACAATTGATCAGTTATTTAACATTTGGGCGAGTAATAATTGCTCATGAAAGAATCTCTGCGCAATCAGATTTTTTTCTTTTTCTTCTCATTCTTGTTCGAATGATGAGTTAAGAAAATTACAAAATAGAGAGCACTTTAGGTCATAAATCATCTTCATCTTCATTGTCAATTCAATTTCCTGCTTCTATCAGCCTGAAATAAAGTGAGAAGTAAACTGTTCGAGAAATGAACATAGCAATTAAATTTTTTATAGCTTTTTAAGAGCTTCTTACACTTTTCCACATGATAATTAGGTTTATGACTAGCTACTAAATTTTTTTTTTGTGATTCAACTTTCAATTTACTTTGCATGTGATCAAGAAGAAAAAAGTTTTTAACATGCGAAAGATAAAAGTGCAGAAATAATTAAATAAATCGATCGTCGTTAAGAAGAATTGAAAGACGCCGTGCATAAATAAAAAGAGAAAAAGAAAAAATTCGACTTGATTGAATGCTTAATTTGAGTCTCCTTTTTAAATTGCAAAATAATGTTCGATTTGACAACTTGTGACACGTTTCGTGCATTCTTTGCATTTACAAGTATGCGAAATTATCAGTCAACCACACGCTGATTAAAGTGGATCTCTGTAGCAGCACTCTTTTGTGTGTAAATAAAACGAAACATTTCATGCCAATTATTGAGAGTTAAAAAAAAAGTCTCTGCTCGAATGTTTGATAAGCATTAAGCACGAAATGGCAAAGCGTATAATTGAATTAAATTGCTTTTTTTCTAGTGTATTTTATGTATAAAAATATTTTAGTATGTCGGCAAAAAAAAGAGCCTAAATGTGTCTTCCATTAAATTCGATTGATCCACCTCTACCTCCTTTATATTCCTTAATTTATGTACACAAAAGATGAATTGGCATGCTAAGCACCTGTTTCTAACGTATTAAAGTGTGTATAAACACATTTCCGATTTACTTGATGGTTGATGCTACTTTAATTTTACACACGAAAGCGAGAAAGAAAAGAAAAGATAATCATCAGTAGCCTTCTAAATAAAATGTACGTTTTATATTTCTTCAACAATGTGCTAAATTGTAACCATAAAAGCAGAATTTGCAAGGTTTGAGAAATCTTTTTTATTTATCAAAATTTTATTTCTTTTGATTTTTATCATTTTAAGAAGTCAATTAATTCTTAAATAAAATAAAATAATTCTTAAATCTTGGTTGATTGTTAAATTTTTAATTAAAACTCAAAAATTAACTGCACAGAGCAGAGTTGTTTTTGCCGAATCGGCGAAATTTCGCCGATATAGCAACTATAACTTTTTGTTGAAACAATATTTTGTCAAAATTTCTTTTGTGTGTTATTTTATCATCAAACAGCTTTTAAACAAGCCATCAATGACTAAATTTAGATGAGTTTGGCCATAACTATGAATTTTTTAAAAGGCAAAAACAACTCTGTGCCACAGAGAAAGAATTTCATCAAAATTCCTTAACAATTCGTCACGGGATAAAAGAAAGTCAGTCACATTTTTCATCTCAATAAAGCAAGCAACCAAACACGAGAAAGAGAAAGAGAGTTCTTGTTAATTTGATTTACACAACAACTTCAATTGTTCACTGAATGCTCCATTATAAAAAATTAAATATGTGCAAAAGAATACAATGCTTAAATCCATTATTTTGCGGAGTAGTGTGCAGTGATACTGTTACGAAATGTAATCATCATGCAGAAATATAAAAAGCTATAAGAGATATTATATTTCCGACATTTTACAGTTCATAAAATTCCAGTCCTCTTAATGATTAAAGTGGCAGATCAGATTTCGTGCAAAAAAAAATGTTTCTTCCTTGTACCTAAAGAGCTTGCTCTTATTTGTGGGAGATTTCATCAAGAATAGAGTGAATGATGCTTACCTGTATTGATATTGTAGTTTCTGTGTATTGGACACTGTCAGTTACACGAATAACAAGCTTATATAAATCTTTTGTCTCGCGATCCAATGTATCTCGCAATTTTAAAACTCCTTGGTGCTTATCCAATGTAAATTTACCATCATCGCCTGATATTAATGAGTACTCCAATTTTCCTATTGTATCCGGGTCTGTTGCTTTTATCGTCGCAATAATTTGACCATTGCCGAGATCTTCTGATACCATATAGCTCAATGGTAAGTCACGAAAGGTTGGACTCTCATCATTTTTATCCAGCACTGTTACTTTGACCTGTGCGCAAAAAAATAAAAGAAAAGAAATTAATTAATGCAAGGCGTGAACACTTAAAAAGTTAAAAAATTCTTTTTTTTTTGCTGCTTATGCCAGTGAGAAAATTACACAAGTAAAAATTATATTGAACAAATAAGTTCAATAAATTATCCACTGAAAAAAGAAAAGCAAAAAACCGGCTCGATATCGATCATACAAAAATTTTCTTTCTTTCCACTCGCATTTTTTTGATTAATTTATGAATTCATTTGAAAGTCATGAAAAACTCCCATGATATGTTGTTCTCTTTTATATTCTTACGTTATTGTGCTGCTGCAGTGGTCATAATGCCATTCTCAAGGCTCTTAAATTTTTTTTCGCCAGTAAGTAAAATTTTAAGTTAAAAATTCTTTACTGGTGCATGAATAAGGATCGAGTCAGGGCAAAAAAGATTTTCAAATGGTGATAAATGACAGAACTTGCAAAGTGTTTCCCAATCCAAACCCATCCCTGTATTGTAAAATGCGTTCGCTGCTCTTTTTGTGCTCTTTACTTTATCGCTCTTTATTTTGTTTAATGTGTTTCAAATATTGCCAGTAGCGAAAAATTGAACTGAATTATTACTCTCTTTAAGACCAAAAAAAATTTATATTTTTTCTCTCCTTTTGCCTTCTTGCTTGCTTGGTAATTGCACGAGAGTGAAAGAGAGTATTGAAAATGAACAATTTCTTCGGTGTCCAGGGTTTGGTGATGTATTTACATAATTCATTTTCGCTGCTGATGTTACAATATCAAGCGCCAGTACATACCAGTTTCTTCTCTTTTCTCTTAATTCCTGACTTGCTTTACATTCAACCATTTTGAAGAGGAGCAGCAAGACAGAGAGAGAGAAGAAAAAAGAACTCACAAGCGAAAAAAGAACCAAAAATAAGACTTCACAACAATCCCTCGGCCTTTTTAATAATTATTATTGTATGATATAATCGCGAAATGAACGAAAAAATAAAAATATAAAAAACAGATAACAAAATTGTTATAAATTGTTTCCAACTTTCGTACACTCTTAGTGAAGGAAAGAAAGAACATATCGATTGTATAAGAAATTAGTTTTGATTGTTTAATGATCAGTTTTGAAGGTGTTCAGTTCATTAATAATTTAAAATGTCTATAATTAAGGTCTACACTCTCACTTACATTGTGGTCGTCTTTTATAAGCAGACAGAGAGAAAGATGGAATTAAATGAATGTTTGTATGTTTATTTCTGAAGAATATGTAGCTTTTAATTGCGGATTTAAATATTTCATCATTAATTATGATTTTTGCTTTTTATAGAAAAAGTAATGTAAAGGCGTGCAGACATTTAGTTTTGAATAATTCAACAGTGTCTAATAATTCTTTATCGAAATGTGCTCAACTCCAGCATAGTGAATGGTCATTAATTCTAAACATAGCTCCTTTCATCAATTCAGCAGTTGATGTCAGAAGTGTATTAATTGAGTTGTAGGAGAAAAGAATGAAAAATCCGTTAGATATATTTTTAGATACATTAGACTGAATGTAACGAACTTTTGAAAAATGTTCCATGTAAAAACGAATTTCATCATTTGTTTGGATTTGACAAAAATGTAAACAAAGAAATAATTTCTTAAAATTCGTGTAATAAAGACTTAATCCTGGTAGTTGCGACAGCAAAAAGTGACAGTTATTTTTTTAAAAAAATTTGCTCCGTTTCTTAATAAATTTGATTTTATATTAAATCAAT
>JACWBX010003218.1:47969-74588 GCA_014622435.1 Polypedilum pembai
ACACTCACAGAAATTCTGATTGTTGTAATCAAATTAAAAAGCTGACAGCTAAATATGTAGTTTTGCAACTCAATTTTGTTTTTAAGATAAAGCTTCTGTTTCTAAAAACGAATTAGCTATATTTGTCATTTGTAACAAACACTGATCTGGGCGCCAAAAATGCGCTAAAGTACACCAATCCGCAATTGAGTACTTTCACCAATTTTTTTTTATTTATTTGTTTACATTTGAAGTCTTAGTTTACAAAAGTTTAACCAATTTAAACAATTCTATTTGTAAATTAAAAGACAATCAAGTCAGAAATCAACTGCTAAAAACAATTTTGAGTTCCTTTTCTGCATTTTTATTCGATCAATCACAATGTTTTCGCCTTAAAAATAAAAATATTTAAAAACTTTGACAAGTTCTGATTTCACAGTGCATGCATGACATTTAAAAATTCAAAAGCAATTAATTTTGCTCTGTACATTTACCATTATGAAGTATATCTCAATATTTCGAGTCAATTGATTAATATTGATACAATCGGACACACAAGATTTGTTTACGTTTAATAAGACATGCGACAGAATTCTCTTCAATGAAACTGCTGCGCTCCACTTTGTCATGTGATATTTAAATTGACAAAAAGGTGAACACAAGAGACGAAGTAAAGAAAAAGGCATTTTGCATCACTTTTTTTTGAGAATTGATCATTGTCGAAATGTGTCTTTCTCTTCTTGTTTAAAATTCAATTGCCTTTTGTTATATTCTTCTCACTCGTGTCCTTTTTTGATTGACATTTGATTTAAATTTCATTGCATTTATTTACTTACAGCACTGTTGTTGACTTAGAGAAAGAACTGACAGTAAATGCAACTCATATATAAATAATTGCATAGTCATAAATCACATGAGACTTTTTAAAAAGTGAAATTAATATCATGCGAATTTATCATCATCTCGAAGCAATAACTTAAGCATGACAAATTGTAATGATCGTCATAAGAAAATAAAATCAATTGCCTTTCTTTTAGCTCATTTAATTCTCAATTTATATGCAAAAAGCTTTTGATGAATTATGCAATTCAATTTTCTTCTAAAATTCGTTCAAAAGAAATTCCAAGAAAGAGCTAAATATTTATCATTTATCACATAATTCAGCATTAAAACTTCTCCTTCTTGAAACCTAATCTTTAATGTATATTTTTTCAGCTATCGCTTTTCAAATGTTTTAAAACTGGATAGAAATGACATTCTTTTCTCAATGAATATCGAACATTAAAGTCACACCTTCTTTTTCCTTTGAAATTCTCTATTTGAATATCAAAATGAGATCCAATATACAAGCTCACTCTTCTTCTATGTAGACTGGAGTTTATTGTCATCTGATATTTCGAAATATGGAAAAGAGAAGAGAGAAGTAAAAAAACCAATATTGTGAATTTCGTTAATCCTCAAATTATTGTTCCTCTTCTTTTGCGGTGAGCGACAGATTGTATGGACTTTAAGTTAAAGCAATATTGAGCTTGCTCTTTTCTAAAAATTTATTTCCGTTCAAGCTGGCTAGATTTTTATTGTTATTTAAGCTGTATTCATCAAATTATTATTCAACAACCACATGTGAGTAGAGAGTGATAGAAACCTCAATCGAAATTCACACCTTTAGAGAATTATTGATGATGATTCTGAGTTTTGTTCAATATTTGAATTCAATAGAATTAAAAGTTGTTCTGTTGGTTTTTTTCCTTTTCATTGCAAAACATTCTTCTTTGTTTTCAATTCTATTTTTGCCGAATTTTTATGACATTTTAGATTTTAAAGCAAAAAAAAACTTCCCTTTCAATAATTGTAAGAGAGAATTTTAAAATAATGAGCAATATACATATTACGCGCTTGATCTTAAAAACAAGATTTCTATTTGTTCTTCATTCTTTTTTTTACTTTTATTGAATATTGTGTTTCGCGTTTGTTTTACAATCAGCAAAAGTAAAGAATGAAGAGAAAAATACATGAGATATTCGCGATAGCTTACAAAAAAAAATGCCAGAGCAAGAACTAGACAGAGAGAAAATACATCGCAAGCTAGTGAGAAAATTTAAATAAAACAAATAATTCAAATTGAGTAAAAAGAAAAGAATTGTTTACAAAATAAATTGCTTTTATGGTTGACTTTCTTTTAAAAATTCTCAAGGCGAAGACATTCTGATTAAATGACGATTTTTGCGATTTGTTTAGGAAATTGAACTTTCTCCAAAAACTCAAAAATTAAGCGAATCTTTGATGTTATTCTATTTGTATTTACTATATTTACACTTATTATTCTTTTTCTTGCTAAATATTGCAGATTTATGATAGATATTACGAGATTTCAATTAATTTCTACATTTTTGCAAAATGTAAACAAAACAAATTACAAAATTAGCCAATTTAGAAGCAAGGGAAAAGAATTTGTTCAAAAAGTCGCATAAAGTCGAAGTTCTTTTGCCTTGTTTAGAGGAAGAGAAGTCCAAAACTCATAAGTGAAAACAATTCAACGCTTTACAAGCATTTATCTAGCGAAAACTAGAAATTTTCTAGATGCTTTCTATAAAATTTCAATAAATCGAAGTATTTTCGCCTTGTTAATTCTTAAAATTTCTTTATTAAAATAAAAGCTGTTGCATTTACACTTACACCAAAAGACACAGCAAAAAGAAAGAATCGTGCAATTATTAAAAATCAATACATTAAACATAAAGAAAAAGAAAAAGATTTATATGCATATAATATGATTGCGTGTTTAAATTCACTCAACAAAACAAAGAAGAAGGAAGAGAAATAAGCAAGAAGCAGAGAAGAGAATGATAAAAACAATTACATATAAAAATTAGAAAATGAATTAAAAATTAAATTCTCGATTTAAAAACAAACAACAATTCATTTGTATTTTCGCATTTGAGTATTTCTGTTTTCAAGCTTTAAAAGCTGATAAGAAAAAGTGAAGGAAAAGAGAGAAATGAAAATGTTTTCAAACATGCAACATGATGGCGCTCTTTTATAAATAAGAAGTGTGTATTCCCTCTTATTCGTGAATAATTGATTACGATGGAATATTTCTTATTATTATTCCTAAAAGCTTTTTCACGACATGCGCCATGACATTTTAAAAGTAGCAATTTTTCATTTTTATTTTGCTAACTGTGGACCACATCAGCATTTGATGGTTTTCACCAGAGTTGGTGAAAATTTTCAATCAACAACATTGCACTGATATAAAGTTTAATCCAACACTGATCAGTGATCATGAAGTGAATTTTTATTGCGTTAAAACACAAAAAACAAGGAAAAAGCACTTCACATTTTTATTTATTAAATTTATGAAACAATCTGCATTCTTCAATGTTCTTTTGAATCAGCAGGAGTTCGGCACGCAATTTGAGAGCAAGAAAGAAAAAAGGAGAAACTTGAACTTGCAATATTCATCATAAGATAGTCGATTTAAGATTAGTAGAAATTCTTATGACCATCTTTAAATCAAATGATTAAAGCTAGTAACTAGTTGCTACTTTTTCCATGTCAAAAGTGCTGTGCTACAAGCAATTTGAACTAGCAGCAATTATTTATTCATAAAGGTAGTGTTTACAAGAGTTTAATGGAATAAATTTATATAAACGACAGGAAAAGGAGTCAATGAAATGGAAGAGAACATTTTAGATTCTATCAATCAAATAGTCATCTCATTAATTATGAATTTTAAAGTTTATTTTACAATTTCTACGCTTAATAATTGTTTTAGAATATTTTACAAACACAGACAAAGAATTTAAAGGAAGAAAAATAATTTCATTAGCGTTACATGATTGATCATAACCTTTTTCTCATTCCCTCATCTTCTTCTCTCTCTCTCTCTCTCTAAAAAAAGAATTTATTAATATTTTTATTTCTTATTCTTAAAAAAAGGGCGAAAAAGCAAAGAGAAATAGAGAAAAAAAATTCTTTTTTAATTCATACATCATCTCTATATTTGTAAACGTTTTTAGAGCAATTTTGAAGTAAGAAGGAAGAGAGAGAGAGAAAGAGAGAAAAGTCAGCGGGATATTAAACCAGATGAATATATTTCTTCTTATCATAAAAACCAGAGCCAAATGAATATTTCTTTCGCATCGGTGAAACGAAGTAGAAGAAAGAAAAAAAAGAAGCTCAAAAGGGCCTCAAATGATTTCTCGTCTTTTTCTCTCTTTTAAATACCTTCTGAATTTCTACTGAATGATACTTAAGGATCGCACCAATGAATTTTGATAGACAGTCCAGACCAGCGGTGTGTATGTAGAGAAAGAGAAGAGTTTTTTTTCTTATTTTAAATTGGACAGCTTACAGCTTAAGAAAACACATAGAAATTTTTTTGTTGTTGTTGTAGAAGCATCCGGAGAAGCATTCAAGTTAATATTTTATTATTAATACACGAGAAATCCTAAAAAATATATATTAAGATTTGTGAGTTCAACTGAAATGATTTATCACCATATGATTGATCTAAAATGAACATTTTTTACTTCTCCATTTTTAAGAATTAGATTGAAGAGAGATGAAAATAAACAAAATGTCAAAGGAATGACAAAAATATAAAAAATGTGTCCTTTCATGATTAGAATATTTTGATATATTAACGAACTTTTTTAATTTAAATATTTTGTAGCTAACTTCAGGTTTTTTTGTTTACATTTAAAAATTGAAATTAAATTGTTGAGTTTTCTCATTATTTAGAGCTTCATATTAGATTATAAAAAGCTAAAAAAAGACTCTAGTTGTTATAATTTTGTAAATATAAAGAAAACAAAATGAATATTGAAAATACCTCACAAGTAGTGTCCATAACTTGCTCTTGAAATTGAATAAAAAATGAAAAAGATCAAACTTATGAAGCATGGGGACATTTATCATTTTAAAGTTGAACAAAAAACATGTTGTTTCTAGATAACGAGCCCACATTTCTGTTCTCAAATTAAAAAAGACTCCTTTTCGGAGCAAAAAAAAGAACACAAATTTGTTTTAGTGACGCGAACTCATGCAGTTCACCTGTCGCAATGCGATATTTAAAGAGAGAAAGAGTAAAAAATTGGCAGCATTAAAACCATAATTCATGTTTAACACGACATAAATTGAATGTGAATTAGTCAACAGTGTTAAAGTGCCAATGAAATGGTGCTGTAATTAATCATTTTTTAGAAAACTTAAATTCCACAATATAATTTTTTTCTGCTTTGTGCCATTTTTGATTGAGTGGCTAGTTATATTAAATTTTTCTATTTCTCTCTCTCTCCCATTTCAAGTTCAAGATTAGATTTAAATGAAACACCTAAAACTTGGACTAATCGGCATTTCTTTCTATTACTTTTCTCTCACTTCTTTCTTTTTTACTTTTACATTTGTATAAGTGTGTTTGTACCGTTAGCAATTTCTCTCTCTTCTTAGATCATCTCTTTTGGAATTGAGTAAAAGCAAAAAACCACAATAATAGAAAATAGAAAAAAATATTCTTACAATTCTTGCTTAAGCTAGTTAAATAAATTGTATTCATAATATGCACACGCTGTACATCTCTCTACTATCTGTCTCTACTGAACCGTGAAAAAGGCAAAGAGAACATTTCTATCAAACAAAAAAAACTCAATTTCGGACTTTGTTTGTTTGCAGTGTTGGCAGTATGTCAGTCTCATTAGCATCAATTTTTTATTTATTTACTTCATGCGAAAAACCATTGGCAATTGCCAATTAGATGAATGCGGGACGTCCGTAAAAAATAGTAAAAGAAGAGAAAAAAAAAATATTTTTCATTCTTTGTTAATGAGCCGTATGATTCTTTCTTTTTTTGCTGATTTTAATATTTTAAAGACTAAGTTATGTTACCGACAGACACAAAAAAGGAGAAGATTATTCATATTTTTATTTCCAAAAACAGTTGTTAGATAAAAAAATGCACTAAAATCGCGTGAATTTTTGACTCTCATAAAATGTCTTTTTAATCCCAACAACAGCAAGTTGTCAAGATTTTTAACAAAAGTTGTCATAAAACAACTTTAAAAAGCCATCGCATTGTGTAAATGCTAAACGTGTAATAATACTTTAATTAATACAACAGGTCATCACTCAATTGTGAGTGAGAGGAGCTTAAAAAATATACATAGTGAAGCATAATTGAATTTCAAGTACTTTTTTTTCATAAGAAAAGACTTTTAATGACGCTAAGATGAGGTGATTTTCATCTATTGAGATAAGTCTAAGCAGATAGTATGCCCCAAAAAGTACAATGTTTTCATAACTGAGTAACTCCGTCGACATAATTAGCGTTGATAATTTGTTTCATTCTTTTTATGAACGTGTAACTAATCCTCTCTGCTGTCTCATCATATTCTTTATTATTTGTTTGTGCTAAATAGATAGAAAGAACCAATTTGTACAAGTAAATTAAAATAATGACGTTAGTAAGATTAAATTGAGCGAGAAGTAATAGAATAATTTTGAATTTTCAAGAGTTTCTAGGAATTTTATATTAACTTGAATGTTCGTTAAGTTTGTTGAAAAATTTTTCAGAACTTTTCAAAAAGTTTCGTTAAATTTGATCAATTTTCGATTTTCGTTAAAAAATATATTTACAAAACATTTAAATTAAAGATTTTTAAATTTTTTACAGCTAAATCATAATTAATTTTCGTCTATTAATTTACCTTAATAAATTTCTAAATTAATAAAGATTTATTTAAGACAATTCTTGAACTTTAAACTTTTGTTTACATTTTCAAAGTTTCGTTAAGTTCGACATTTTCGTCAAAAAACAAAATGTAAACAAAAAAGAAATTAAATTCTTAAAGAAGAAATTTTTACTTAAAAAGTGCAGTTTGTGACTGAATTTATTGATCAAAAGTTCATTATTCTTTGAATAAGCTTTTATTCTGTTGCATCTGGCATTAAAATAAATATTTATTATCGATTGCTTTCTTAAATCTCTTTTTCCTTTTTTATCTCTTTTCAATTCGGGCAAGAAGTCAGCGTGAAATTATTTATGCATTGCATTTACACTTTCAAACAACAGAAAAGATTTTTCTCTTTATTTCTTTCTTATTTTCGCAGGAAATATTTTTTAAAAAAATGCAAATGCTATTGTTTCTTTTTGTGAATAAAAAAACTCAATCAATTCTCTCTAATTAAACAATCAAATTGATTAGTTCTTTTAAAGGTGGGAAACATGCAATAATAAGCGAAAAGTCAGTCTAATAAAAGCAAATTCATTGCCCGAAAATCTCATTTTTTATTGACATCTGCGCATTTTTATTATTATTCACTCTCTTCTGCTCTTCCATATCGAATCCAATAATCATCTGAAATGAATATCTGCTCTCGTGCAAAACAGAATCAACGAGAAAAATAAAAATTATTGGCTGTTAGAAATTTCTGCTTCATTTTGTATTCAAAAAAGTGCAAAATTCGAGTGAGAATGTAATAAAATGAGTTGATGCGACGGTGACAGTAAAAAAGATACTGTCAATGAATTTGGCTCATTATTTTGCATTCTTATGTGTCATAAAATTGTGAGAAGCATTCGCTCGCTTCCAATATGCTCCTTATTTTTGTATGAACACAAAAGCAAGAGAGGAAGGAGAAGGTGCGAGACTCACATGTGAGAAAAATTGTTATTTCACTTTTCTTTAGACTTTAATGTCTTTATTCAAATTTATATTCATTTGATCTTATCAGGTTTCAAGTTCTTTCTTGTGTTTCTTCTTTTTTTATGCACATCTTTTTGCTGAATTCTTTTTTTAAATAAAAATTTACTAACGGGTCAATTTTTTTAAGTTTAACTAGAAAAAGAATTAATTTCTCTCTCACTATCCCAGGATAAATAATAAATCTCACACAATTTCTAATAAAAAGTTGCCTCTATCTTTTCAATAAATCTCCGACTCAATTGATGTGCACACAGAGAGAGAGGAAGGAGAAAAAGCTGTTTGATAATTGTTGCATTTTTGTTCTTCTTCTCTACTTTTTGCTTGCCATTTCTTGCCGTGATTTATCAAGCAGTGTTCAATATTTACTTACTCAATAATAATAAGAGGAAAGAAGCTGGGAGAAGCGATTCTTTATCATTTTCAATATTATTATTGTATGCCTACATTCACAATGCCAAGAATAAAAATTGCATTCGCTAAGAAAAGAGCGAAAAGAGGGGAGATCTATAAGATCAAATAAAAATTCAAATATATCATTTTTATATAATATTTTATTGGCATAAATCGTATAAAAGGAAAGAAATTGTTGGCACATGGAATGTTGTGCATTATTGTAAACGAGAGAGAGAGAAAGAGAAAGAAGGAGTTTAGGGACAGCATGGTGGAAGCATGATTGAATCACAGTCACGACAATTGTTGTGCAACAGGTTAACAATTTTTTTTTCTTTTTATTTAATAACTTTTTTCTGTTCTATTTATATCCTTGTTAATTTCTTTTTTTTAGCGTTCGACCGTCTGTGCATAACGAATTTTTGTCTGTGCACACTGCCAAACTCTATTCTTTTTACTATCAGACTTGATAATTTTGATTAACAACAAGTTTTCTGTACTCTTCTTATTCTTAGTGATTGAAATGAAAATGAGTAGAAGGAGATTGAACAAAAAATTCAAGCTTAGCTTTTATAATTGAAAGATGATATGTAAAATTAAAGTTCGGCAACATATATTCGCATACTTCTTTTTCTTCTTATACCTATATTGCCGAACCCTCAATAAATTTGTAGAATTTGTGAAAAGTTTACAAGAATAATTAAAATAAATTTTATTACCAAAAATGTTTTCGTATTTGATTACACAACTAAAATGACAAGAAAAGTAATTTAAAGATACAAAAGGTATTTTTTAAGTTTAAGTGATCTCGCATTTGATTTGACAATTAAAATGACAAAAATGCTATTGAACGATACCAAAGGTATCTTTTTGATATTTACTTTTGGAAGATTCAAATCCTATTGATAGAAGAAGTTTGGACAAAAAAATGGAAGTTTATCTATCCGTCTCTTATAATTATAGGAAGATGGAAAAGAAATTGCAGAATTTTATGAAAATATTAGAAAAATAATTTACATTAATTTTTAACCAAAAATGTTCTCGGACCTTATTTCAAAAGTAAAATGACAAGAAAATTTAATTAAAAATACCAAAGGAGTTTAAAACGAATTTGATTTGTTTTGAACACAATTAAAATGACAAAAATGTTATTTAAAGATACCAAAGGTGTTTTTCAAAAATTTCTCGAGATTCTATCGCACAATTACTGAATTATAAATTCGAAATACAAGGTTATAAGCTTTTTGTTGAAATTTTTAACAAAAGTTGACATTATATCCGTTATATAAGCTTGTTCTCGAAATTCCTAATTTTAAATTCTTAAACAATTCAAACTGTAAAAATTTAACCATTTTTATTGTGATTTTTGAACTTTTCAAGACACAATTAGCATAAAATGTGATTAAAATTGCAACTTTATTGTTCTTGACAACAAAACTGCATTCCACTTAACAGGATAAAAATTTAATTTTGCAAAAGAGAAAAATGTCAAGAGACAGAATTTTTGCCATTGAAAACGAATCATAATTAAACAGCAAGAGACACAATGGAAAGGTATGCAAAAGAGTGACTTTCACAGCCGCCAGCACATTTTTCAGACCTTTACAATTTTTTTTCTTTCTTTTCTTACTCTCGGACATGGTGAAGATATTCATTTGTAAACATGCCATTTAGATGAATGAACAATTTTATTAAATCGGAAATTTAAAAAAATGTGAGACGTGCGTGAAAGAAAAAGTGAATTGGAATTTCAATTAAAATGAATGAATGAAAAGTTAAGACAATAATCGTTTTCGTGTTGGCTAATTTCAATTGAGATTTGCAAAATTTAAATTATTGTTAAAGGCATTGAAAGTGGCGCGACATTATTTAGAGAAAGCTTGAAAAAGTTCTTCCGTTAAATTTACGATCAGTTGCATCTCTTTTTTTCAGTGAATGATGGCTTGCGTACATTGGCAGATTGCTACTACCCAACCCAGTAATATTCATTAAAATCCATTCATCTCACTCACTCGTGTGCGCGCCGACACACAAGAACAGATCGCAAAAAAAAGAGTGAACATTATTTTTATTGATTATCGATCGATTAGTGTGAACAACTCTCTGCCTTCATTCAATGAGCACCTTGTGCATTTTCCATCCATTTTTCTGGCACTTTTATGATTCAATTTGGCTTGCAATGCACATTTTTGTGTGCTTTAAAGTTGCATACGCGTCTAATGATAGTCCATGTGCCTTCGAGTCGAGATAATGGATGACGATTTACGATTTATCGAGCGCAGAGTGTTTTATTAATTAGGGCTTTACGCACATACACATCATAATGATCATACTTAGTCGCTTCAATTTGACGGAAATTGAAAATGAGATAATGTGTGATGGGATGTTGACTTTGTTAGTTCATATAATTGAAAATTAGGACAACAAAACTGCTCTTTAGTGGGTCATCAAACAAAAAAAAAATAAATTCAAGTGTGTAATTTGAAATCGAAAGCCGTGTGAAATGAGTAGTGCCGCTGGTTTATTAGATTTCTCACTCTCACCACCTCTCACATCATCATTTCAGTTTTATGGAGCAAATTTTTTTTGTTGTTAAATGTGTTTTTTGTAAACATTGAAAATTAATCCTAATTAAGCTCAATTCATTGAAGAGAGTGTGAAACTTTCTTTTGTCTAATTGTCTTTAATTGGACTTTTTATATTATTTATTGGTGAAAATTATCACTTTTACTTAACAATAAAAGAGGAAATAATTGATTAAAATTTTGCTAAATTTTTATTGTTTGTGTTAGAAACTTCTATTTTTCAATAGAAGGAAACTTTATAATTTTAGAATTGCTTAGCATAACTGATTTAAAGCTTTTATGTTTCTAAATTTAACAATTTATGAAATAAAAATTAATCTAAACACAGACAAAAAAATTTAAACAAAAACAAAGAATGTAAACAAAGAAATATTTCTCAAAATTGGAAATTAAATGTAAAATCACAAAATTCTTATTGTAATTACTTCATAGCTACTTAATTTAATTTAATAATTAAAAACAAAGTAGATCTAGTTAATATATCAATGGTTCTTTAAATTTTGATTATTCAACTTAATGGTTGATTATTGAGAAAATGAAAGAATTCTAAATTAGAATAAAAGTGTGTACCGTCTTTTCTGGAATAAATAAATCTTTCTTTTACCTTAATAGAAGATCCAACACGTCTTGGATTGATGGATTTGTTTTTTGAGAAAGCGAAGCTATTGCTAGCTCACAGAGCATGTTGACTGATGCCTGTTGTGCTCTAATCCCAAATCCCGTCACCAGACACACGATAGTGTCGGCTGTACATTTTTGCGTGTTCGCAAAAAGCTAATGATTGCTACGAGCGACTTTCAAATAAGGATCCAAAACTTCTTACTTTTGTATGAAAATTTAAAAATTTTCTTTTTTAGTTTTGAAAAGTTTGAATCTAAAATCTGATTTTTCTTTCTGAGCAAAAATTGAGAGAAATACTTTATAATTGGCATAAAATTTGATCTAATAAAGTAATAAAAATTGTACTTTCTGACTTTTATAAATCTTTTTCATAAAAACTTTTTAAGTCTCATAAAATTTTTTTAGCATTTTTTAAAAAGTTTTCTAGCATAAATTACTAATTTTATGAGATTAAATTTCATGCCAGTTATAAAGTTTTTTCTTCGTAAAGATAGTAAAGCTTAAAATAAAAAACCTTAGCATCATCATCATCATTCATTCATGTTCCTTTTATGTGCACATTTTTGTTGTCGTAGGAATTTCTATGCTTCTTATTATTATTTGCTGACTTCTCTCTCTCTCTTTTTGCTGACTAAATACAGGAAAAAATCGTCTCATGTATACATACATAACAAGAATATTTAATGAAATATAAAAAAAATATGTGTATGAAAAATAAGAATATAAGACAAGGCAAAAATTATACACATTTAATGTAATGAAGAGAATGCTGGAGAGAGAAAAGGTTAGAAGAAGATGAAGAAGCCTTGCCTTTATATACACACACATTTCTTGCTTTACCATGGTATCTATATAGTGAAGTATAAAAGGTAGGCAACAGAACGTAACACCAGAAGTCTTCGTTTATAAAACTTATATTATTTGCTCTTCTTATTTCTTATTGCTCTTTGCGCACTAAAGCATAGTCTTTGTCATGTTGTTCTTTAACTGTTTAACACTTTGCACGTTTTTTCTACGTGTTCTTTAATTAAGCAATTGATTTAGAAAAATATATATAAAAAAATTAATTCAACTTCAAACAGTGACTTGAGTGTTGAGTTCGAGTAAAAAAATGCATTTTTGGACTCATTAAAAACTTCAAGTTTTTTTTCTCTCTCTCTCTCTCTCCTCTTTATGTTAATTTATTTTATTATCTTAAAAACTCTTTTTTATAGGCATTCTACCTTCTTCTTATTTTTCTTCTTTATGCACTTCACAAGAGCATCATCATGTGTGTGTATCTTGATATATTTTTTATAGGTTGTTGTTACGGTGAAGTGTTCATTTTTTTTGTTTAAATTGTATGTAGGATTCACCAGTATTTCGTTTTTTTAATGCATACATAAAAAAGTATAAAGTGTATGGTATGTAGAAGTAAAAAGAATGAGTGAGGAAGAAGAAGAGGAAAGAAATAATTAAATTAAAAAGGGGGAGAAGGAAAGATGAGATATTTTTATTTCGGTTCGAGAGTTAAAGAATTGCAGGTAGAAAAAGAAAAAAAAGTTTCTTTAAGGTGTGATGAACTTTTTGGACCTTTTTTTTACTCATTCTCTCTCGATATGAATGAAAATGATTTCTTTTTCGATTAGCAGGTTATTCAATTAAACATACAATCTTAACTGTAAATTTATTTAATTGAGGGCTTCTTTCTGGAGCAACAGTAACACCTTTGATATCTTTCATGGAAGGACACAAAAGAGATGAAGTTTTTTAAAATGAATCAAAATTATTGCTTTGA
Organism: Polypedilum pembai; assembly: GCA_014622435.1. Taxonomy (NCBI): domain Eukaryota; kingdom Metazoa; phylum Arthropoda; class Insecta; order Diptera; family Chironomidae; genus Polypedilum; species Polypedilum pembai. The sequence goes on from JACWBX010003218.1 coordinate 61,028, forward strand.
TTTTATAAAATTAACGACTTTTTGAAATTTAAAAAGTTTTAATTGTTTGTTTACATTTTTTGTTTACTTTTATGAATTTGGTTCTAAGTTAAAAATTCATCAATTTCTAGAATATTAAAGCCATAATTCGATAACTAATTGTATCTATATGATATGTTACTTATCAAAGTGTCGCTTAGAGAGCGAGTTATTATTTGTAAATGCTATTATAAAATAGTTTGAATTAGATTATTAATTCGGTCATCTCGGATCGACTATAAAGGCGAATGCGAGCGCGATTTTAGTTCTTTCCGCTCTCAAGAACCATACTAGAAGGATAAAGTTATATTTCAGTTACATAAAAGCTTTAAATTAATGCTTATTGAAACAATATTTAAATTAAATTTTTTTTAAAAAAAAACAAAGAAATCAAACGAACATTCGAAGGACATGAGCTCAAAAGAACATTGACAGATGTATATTAGCACGATAAAAAGATCCAAATATAGCAATAAAAAAAAGTTAATCCCTACAATAAAAATTTTTATACATTTTTTTTTCGCAATGTGCTAATGCCAATTTTATTATTATAGTCGGCCTATAAGTCTCTTGTGTACATGCATTAGACCCACATATTTACTGCCACATCTAAGAATTTCGATTATTTTTTTTTTCGTGTTTTTCAATTAACTTCAATTCACCACAGTAATTCGAAATGCAAGTCGATCACACAGAGCAACAACAAAAATGCGAAAAGGAGGAAAAAAACAAAAAATTCCCTTTCATCGAAAATGTCAGAACCTTCAATAACCTTTTTTTTCCTTCTCTTTTCACTGGCATTGCACAATTCGTCAAGAAGTGAATTGCGAATTGAATAAGAAGCAAGCACACGAGCGAGCAAGAGAGAGAAAAATGAAATTGAAAACAAAAGTGAGATTTGTGATGATTTCTTCATCTCACTTACTCTCTTGCTTGCCTGCTTGCCTTTTCAATTTCACAATCAGCTTGATCCGATCAGCGCAAAAAATACAGAGAGAAAAATATTTCTTTGGTGTTTTATTTCAATCGATTTTAAGGCAAGAAAATGAAAATAAATTTATATTTTACGAGTAAATAAGAAGTAGAAGAAAAAAATTTTATGACTATTTTGCTTTGATGACATAAATTTGTCTGCAAACCGGATTATCAAACTAACTAGAGAGTGTGAGAGCGCATCGAAGATGAAGCGAAATTTTTTTCTTATTAGCAAAAAAAAGGTGTAACATAATCAGCTTAATAATTTTGCTGCTTCTAAAAAATATTTTTAAAAAATTCTTTGAAAATAAAAATTTGTTGATTTAGTTAACAACAATCTTCTTTCGATCGATAATTTTCTCACCTTTTGAAAGACTTGTTTAAGTGCTTTTAGATAGAATTCAATTTTTTTTGATGAATCATATTAAATTATATAATCTTTATAACAATAACTGCCATGATTGTGCTCATCAGAAATTTAAGAATGATGAGAAATGAAAATAAGAAAACTTTTGAGTTCTTCATTTACACTTTTTTGTTGCCTAAAAATAAGATTCTAAATAAATTTCATGGTTGTTTAGTAAATTATTGCTAAAACCAATGGTGTAAAAGTAGCATTTATTTTGTAGCTTTTGGCTACTATAGTAGATTTTGGCTACAGTAACAAAATGGATACTTTTAAGAAGTAGGCAATAGGCTACAGTAGATTTTGGCTACTAACTACAAATCAGTAGATCAACAACTTTGCCTAAAACAGCAACAACTATTGCATTATAAAAATAATAAATCACGCTTTCATTGCAAATATTTGCAGACTCTGAACTATCTGCTTAGCTACCATTTGCAAAAGTGTTGAGCTTCCGCTATGTGCTCAAAGCATTTCTATCTCTACCTAATAAATTATTTAAACATTAAATTTTTAGAAATGAAAACAATTTCTCGCATAAAAACAGTTTTAACTACTTTGGCACCAAAAGAAGATCCTTAATTAAGTAGAGTAGCGAGAGAAAAAGTTTTTTAATTGCTTTCAATTCCATTTCTTTTAAGTGTTTGAACTAATCTGAATTCATATTTTAATAATCGGAATTTTTTTACTTCTTTCTGCTGTTTGAAACCAGTTGTGATGACTGTAATGCGTTCAAACATTTTTATTTATATTTTTTCTGTCTTAATTTTACAACACACCATTTGAGAGCGTCAACTCGATATGTTTGAGAGATCTCCTGGTGTGCAAGATTCTAATAAATTTCTCGTGGCCAAAAAAGAAAGAAAAATGCCAGTAATATGTTAATTAATGAGATATTATTGTGACCATCATCACAGAGAGTTAAGTAGAAGAAAAACAGTTGAATACGTAATAACAATTGCAATAAATTTCTTCTCTGCAAAGAATTCTCTCATTATTCTTCCGATCTATTTTTTTCTTTCTTTCTCTTTGCGTATGTAACGATTTAAATAAATCTAAAAAGCAAGTAAAATATTTGTATGAAACGGGGAATGAGCGACGCAAAAGATAACAATCTAAATTGATTGTGAACCGAACCTAAGCATGAAAACATTTTTTAGATTATAAATTAGATAAATTATTCTCTTTTTCTTCCTCCATTTTGCGCCTATTTTCAGTGAAGAAAAATTAAATTGAGTCATTTATTATAATTTAATTATTTTTATTGAGTTATTTATTATGTGACGTAAACACTGAACAGAGTAAAATAGAAAAAGGTCAGCAAACACACAAAAACTTTATAATTTTACTATTTTCAATTTGAAATGAAAAATAACATCATTTCGATTCCAATTTTTCGCTTTGAGCAGCACAATAAAACGGAAATTGCTCGTTTGCATAAATGAAGAATTTACAAATTGCCGATAGTAAAAAAATGAAATTTTTCTTTCATTTCACGCTACATTTATGATACAAATAGAGAGCATGCATGTTACTGCTACTGACTTTGAAAAATTAGTTTCAATTAAACACAAATAGTTTTATCAATTAGATTTGAATAACTGAAATTTCTTTTTTGAATTAAGTCGTTAAAATTTAAATTTACGCAGTAAAACTTTTGTTTATTATTGACAATTAACGAAAGAAAAAGATTTTCAGATTTTCTCAACAATTTTAGCCTCTTGGCTTTAATTATTTATTCGAAACAAATTTTTAGTGACTTATTAAGTAATCTCAATAGTATGAGCTAGGAAATTCTTTTTTAAATTGAGTTTTATAAAAATTTGATCACAAAAATCTTGTTCACAAAATATTGACGAAATTATAGAAAAATAACGAAAGAAAAACGGAAAATTTTTAAATGTTTCGTTAAAGTTGTTTTTCCCTTGTATTGAACTTAAATTAGACACAAAAAGTAAACAAAATTAAAAATGACAAAAAGAAGTTTTAAATTTTTGTAATTTACAATTGAAATTTAAATGTATTTGAATCATATTAAGGAAGTTTACAGTATGAATAACCAATAATTAATCAAGTATAGTAAAATACAAAGATATTTCTAGCAAAAATATTTCTCAAAGAAATAACAACAACATTCAAGTCAACCATTTTCGTAATTTACAATTTGTCATCTTGTATATAAACAAACAACCAAGGCATAAAGCATAAAGATTTTGACCTTTTTTTCTCTCTTGTGAACAATTGCTATGAGATTGTGTATTAAGAGACAGAGAGGAGGAGAAACATACATGAATATAAATTAAAAATAATTAAAACTCAAAGTTGCACGAAGTCTCGTTGCAAATATTTAAGAAACATCGTTGACAATAAAGAAAAATGATCTGTAATGTTCTTGTGCTTTAATCAGTCGAATAAAAAAGGTAAAAGAAAATATTCTCAAGCTTCTCATCATAATATTTGTTAACAAATTATCATTTCAAATTTTTAACTCAGTTTGAAATCGTGATGAAGATACACAAACACACACACCCAATGGGAATATTGTTGAATGAAAGAGAAATGAAAAAGAGATTTGCAGAGTGTCTGCAATTATTCAATTATTGTAATTTTATTGTACTTCGTAATGATTATTATAATAAAATAAAATAATTTAATTTGCTCGAGTTCTCGAGAGAGCTCCCTAATGGACAGGAAGATATTCTTGCTTTCTCTTCTTTCCTGCCTTCTGCGTTTCTCGCTCTGTTCGTTTTTGCATGTTTGACTGCATCACAAACAATTATATGAATATTTTTTTTTTTTGAAGAAAATTCTCGGGCGATCTCTCATCAATACTTTTTTATTCTTCTGAGAGTCAAAAAGAAAGAACTCAAAAAAATGCTGACCACTTAATTGTTGATAATTTTTATGAAACACGACTGATAAATTATGTACAATTATTTCCATCGCTCTTCTGAGTACAAAAATATTTATAAAAGTCTACGGCCGGTTTTAAACTCAAAACTCACCGGCGGGCTTTAATGGATAGAGATTATCTTTTAAAATATTTTTATATTTTTTGCATATTTTTTATGTAACAATTTGCAAAATGGAGAACCATAATTGCATAATTGCATTGAGTAAAATTGTCTGTGAAATGCACTTTAATTTTTTTTTGTCTAAATTCAGTTGCAGTTATCATCTTAAATGCTGTAAAAATCTCTTATTTAAAAACATTATTTAATTTCTCATAATGCCACTCAATTTGCTTGTCATAATCACATACCGATTTGTTATTACTTGAGAACCTGATTAATTGTCTACATCTAAGTAATTTTCCGCATATTTTGTCTTACACTTTACATCTAATTGCGATTTATTGGCATAAAACGACGAAATTGTAAAAGTGAAAGTACGCGCGACATAAGCAGCAGCCAACAAAATGTGAAATAAAAGACTTATTAGATTACCTGCAACGAGAAAGAAAGAGAAAGAAAAAAATCAATTAAAAGATATGTCAATTTATCGTTATAAAAAACATCAAAATTCAGTTATTGAACTAATAGCTTTGTGTTTGGTTGCACCATCATCATTTATTTGTTTGTCATAAACATAAAGATGTGAAAACTCAATAAATCTTTATTCTTCAATCGAGAGATTAGTTTTATTTTAAGATTACAAACAGAGATTAGCTTTGACATTATATAACTTGCATTTTAAAGCTACAAAGTTGCCAAAACATTTCTTTCAATTACGTATGTGAGTATCATTGTCAATATGGTAATTTCAGTTCAGTTTCATTCTCGATTTCATCTCTTATTCTCTTCTTCATTTGCTTACTGCTACCTTGAATGAAAAATTACAATTGAGACTCTCTTTATCATTCGTAAAAAACCGTGAATCAGCATTGAATTGCAGAGAACTTTTTTTTTTTTATTTTCATTTCATTCCTTGTCGATTGCAAATCATCAATGGTGATATTGAAATTAAACTGACGAGAATGGTTTCACTTTTTTTACTCTCTTTCAAGGAGCAAAACGATGACGACGTTGTGCAACAATTGCAAAGTGAAATATTTCTCATTTAAATATTTGCCAGTACAATCCATCTTCTTATGTGGAGCGTGCTCGATTTTCTTAATTTCTTGGCTGTAATTTATCTTACTTTGATTAAGTTCTTGTTCATTCTGTCGCGACTTATTCTCATGTCACTATGAGCTTGAGTAGTGAGGAATTTTTTTAGTGTTTTACTTTGTCATTCTTCAATGATCAGAAATTTAATTTCAAAAACGTGAAGTTAGCTTCATATGAAAAATATTTAAATTACAAAAAATTCGTTATATTTAAATGTCATTAAAGATTGATTGACAAAAAATTCTTTATTAAATAAAAAATTGTGCAAGTCAAGCCACACCATAATTCTTAAATCGTAGGCATAAGAGAGATGAATTGTTGCTCAATATTTTGACTTCATAGCGCGAGTCAAAATGATCATTTTGCCGCTTTATCGATTTTTGTCAATATTCAACAATGAAAACACCTTTGTTATTATTATTATTTGCCTATTTGACTCTCTGAATTATTGTTATTTATTTTCGGGGTGCGGTCATTAACTGTGACATGAAATTGAAAATATATTAAAATCAAAAAAGAAGGAATCTGTGCAGTGAGCAGTGTGAGAGAGAAAAAAAAAATAAGAAGCAAAGAGTTAAGCCAATCAAGCTGCTTAAATGGCTATCGATTTATGGTTTGATACATTCAATTTATTATTAAATATAAAAGACAAATTCCTTCATGCTTTTGCGACTATGAAATTGAAACTCTTTTCTTTTTTTTATTATGACATCAGGGAGCCAATGTGAAAGAACGCGGCTGATCATTAATGGCTCATGACTTTGAGTAAGCAAGCAGTAGCAGCAGGTTTTGGGTGCTATCTCTCTCTCACTTATATAAATACAATTTTTCATAATTTTTTTTTCTTCATCTCTTATTGCTGCTCTCACAAGAATGCGGTTTGACTTTGAGGTCATTTATTTGAATTGTTTTGCCTTCACATTATAGAGACTGAGTGAGAGTTCATGGCTATTTGCAAAAAGGAATTTTCACAATTGTCACAAGTTTTTTATTTATACTTGAACCACACAAGCAACCAACTATGGCGATTTTTCTTTAAACATAATTTTAGATGACATCGTCACACTTTATGAGATTTTGTTTAAGTAATTTTACAGGATGAAATTGTAAGTTAAGATTTATTTATGCCAATCGCAATCGCACAAGGACAAATGGACAATTGCACGAGGTAAGACATAGTGAGTGAGTTCAGAATCATAGCTCTAGCACGATATGTGCAATTGAACATTAAAGAATATATTTCTATCCATTATTATTATTTTCTTTCTTTTTCCTTTCCTTTTTCTTACATATATGAGCACAGCATATATAAATAAAATAAAATATCGATTCAATAATGAAAATTTATTGCCATGCATTAAATTAATATGCGTAGAAATTGAAGCTTTTGGGTAGAATTAAATGTTATTGCCTATTCATTCTATATACGGATATGTTTAAGCACTCTCTTCTCTCTACTACGTGTGAGCAATCTCCACACGCTCGCTCACTTGATAAAGGAAGAGGTAATTGTGAATCTTTTATAATAAGAGTAAGAAAAAGACTCATTTCAGGTTAGAGATTATTGAGAATCACTAAAAACTTGTTTAAAAAGGATTTGAATTTGTCTCTTTAAGTAATATACTTCGATTAAAACAAGTATTGCTAGGTAATTTAGTGTCATATTGCAAAATTTGCGATATTTAGTTTAAAATTGAAATTCTAAGATTTCAAAAGAATTCAAAAATTTTTAAAAGTAAGCAACTTATGTTGCGCAACATTAGATTTTGAAATTTTGAAAACCGTTAATTTTTCAATTTCTCCATTTGAAATTTTGAAAAGATAAACAGTGTTTATTTTTTAACATCTGATTCCTCGTAAAATTTCCTAAAGATTTCAAATTCAACAAATTTTGTTTAAGAAAAAGTATTAGTTTCATGGACAAAATTAATTAATTTTAATTTGTATAGTAAAAATGTTCTATGATTTGAAATCAAAGCGGGATGTTAAGCTCCAACAATATAACAGCATGAGAATATTGTAAATGTACTTTCATTGTACAATATGCTGCTGCAAGTAATATGAACACCAAAGAATTTCATTTGACATAAAAAAATGTCACAATTTCGTGAGCGAATTTGTTTGAAACATTTTTTGCTGTCGCTTATGAAAAAAAAATCTGCTCGGCTTTTTTTTCGTGTGCCTCCTCCAATAACATATTTCTTTAATTAATTTACTTTGACTTTGCTTACTCGCCAATTTAATTAAGGCTCTTTTTTCTATTTTAAATTAATTTAATGTGACTTGCATGTTTTCTTTGTGCAAGAGTGTTTTTGTCTATTTTCGGTGAAGGGAGTGAGGAGACAAAAGGCATGCATGCAACTACGTGATGCAATCATGCATGCGACGCTTATACGATTATAAAGATTTTTTCCTCTCTTAACTAAATGCACACTCTCATCCATGTCATTCAAAATAAAGAGAAAAAAAAATTGTCCATGTTTTGCATCTCAGACTAAGTTGACAACAAAATGTTCATGATTTACTTTAAGTAGCAGCCGCTAATGCACTTTTTGGTCATGCTAAATATAAAAAGCATTTTCACTTTCATTTCTTTCGCCTAATGTAGTACAATAAAATAAAAATTTCCGCTTTTAATTAACTTACTACAAAAAACTACCTCCACATGTTTGTTTTTTTTCTTCTCTCTTCATTGCATGAACATGAAGTGATCTTAATGACTAAACTGTCTGTCTTACACATATATGTATGACACTCCCGTATGAGAAGTTGTTCATGCGAAAATTGCCTATCATGCGTCAAGAATTGAATCAAGCAAGTCTATATGGTCACATGAGAGTGTCGGCATAAAATACCTTTGAAGTTGCATTCGCTTATATAGGTCTTAGATTTGTCTTTATCGACTGATGATGCTGCAATGTGCGATTGACAACTTGAAAGATGCTTTAAAGCGTCTCAGGGTCATTAATATTTTTATCAAGAATTTCTAAAATCATTCAAGCAGAAAATTGGATCAAACTCACGATTGAAGGTCGCTTTCTTATTTTGAAACGCCAACGTGTAAGCACACAGCTGCAGGAAACCTTCCAAATCAATTGACAATTTTTTAACGCTAATTTCCCATTGAAATTGAGCTTTGCTGTTTCTTTATTGCCTATTTTGCTTACTTTCGTCTTTGCTACTCTTTTTTTATTGATCATTTGAAAGCGCAAACTTCGATTGTTAGCTCGTCAAAAATAAGTTACGAGTAAAAAAAGTTTTTTTTAGCTTTCACTTAAAGCAGATCAGTCAGAGTTTATATGTGCATAAATTTTGCAAAAAAAAAATTCTTAAATTTTTTAACCTACAAGTGAAAGCAGCATTGAAATTGTCTTAATTTGCTATAATTTTTTATAATCTAGCGCATCTAATGTAAAAGAATGAGGAAAGACGAAGGTTTGGTTGTCTATTCACTCATTGAAGTTTTTTGTTTTGCATGGCAGACTTCACAATTTTTTGTCACGTTATCAGCACTGTGTAAAACAGCAGATTGAAGCTTGTACCGTTAAGTGTTTCATGTTAAATCGACGTTGCGATTAAACCACAATTTAAGCATTACAGCTTTAATAGATTTCCGTTGGCATGTATTAGATATCTTTTGTTTTGCATTTTCTGCTCACTGCTCGGTTGTTGAGTTGAATGAGAGAGAGAAAAAAAAATTATATCTGCCTTGTTATTTAGGCATTGTATGTTGAACATTCAGTAAACAGTCAATTAGCGATTAGAAGGCTTGAATTTAGAGCTCTTTTTTTGTTCAATGTGATGACACTTTGTTAAATAGACGAATTTGTAGTTCTTTAGCAAATTTCATTTTATTTTATAATAGAGTTAAAAGAAAATTTAAAGCTTTCTCAGAAAGAATTTAAGCAATAGCTAAGCTAAAATCGTTTGTTCTTAACTTTTTACTTTAAAAAATTTTGTTTTGCTTTTTAAAACATTGAAAGAAAATTGAAATGTTCTTCAAAAAATCAAAAGATTAAGCAGGAACTGAACTATAAATGTTTACTTTTGCCTTTTTGTCTATTTTACTTATTAAATCGAATAAATTTAAGTATAATAATTCAAGTTTTAGTTGATTTTTTATGAAATTTCTTTTTCTCATTTCCTTTGTTTTGATTTATTTTTTACATTCGGACATTTTTGTTTACATTTGTAGAATTTGAAATAAATTCAGAAAATTGTTGATATCAAGAACAATTAAAGTCTAATTCTGATTATTCTACGCTTTCATAGCTACTATTTAGTGTAAACTACAAATTTCCGGTTGCATTATTATCAAATCAAAGTGTCTTAACCTTGCTTTCTTTCTTCACTATCCTCGCATCTCAGCGCCTTCACTATTTGACATAGAAATATTATTATTATAGAAATTGCAATTTGAGAAATTAATTAGTGAATTTGCATTGAGCGAGTTTAATTATAAGTGAATGTTGATGTGAACTTTTCACTGCTGCACTTTCTTTCTCTTTTGCCATTCAAATTGACTGTTTTTAGCTTAGAAAATATTTCATTTTCTTTTCCAGATGTTAGTGAATGAGATTACGTAATGATGAAGTTAATAATCTTACAAAACCACAAAAATGCGAAAAAAGCATAAAATAGACAGAACATAATTTTATTTTTCTTTTTCTCTATTTCAATTTCATTCCTGCAAATGTAAGCATGGAGAGAGAGAGATTGTAATCTTTCTAAAGATGGAAATAACTTTTTCCAATTTCCATTTAGAGAAATTTCAATGAGAAAAGAAATTTTTATATATTTTTGTGGAGACATTTTTCTTGCTTCACTTCATTTTATTTTATGGTAATTCTTGGAAATAATGTGAAAATTATTATGTGGTGAACCGCATCATAGAATGATGCAAATATCTTTTTATGAAATCTTCTCCATATCATGAATATGTGAATGTGACAGACACGAAAAATAAAAAATATTCATTTATCATCGTTAATCACATATATTAATTATACAAAAGCAATTCACTTTTAGGCACGCTTAAAAAATATATATCTATGAATGAAGTGTAAAAAAGACTGCAATTATTCAGACAACAAAAATTATATTTGAGAGTGGTTATGAAATTATGACATTCCATATAAGTTAATGTTTTACTCCTTTTTTCATTTACTATTGTTAAACTTTTTGTTTTGTTTTTGTCTCGAATTGTTTTCTAATCGGTTTTGTTGAATGAATGTTATGAAATTTTCTGTCTTGTGTCTTTCACTCTTATTTTTTGGCACATTCAAATACTTTCATTCCTTCGCTTTATTTTTTCATACATCGAAAATGTCAGAAATAATAAACAAGTTCATTCTTCGATTGTCAGAAAATGGGAGGAAGTTGGCAAAATAAATATAACTTTCACTATCTCTGCTTCTTGATTGCTTTTTTTGCATATTATGAAAATGCTCAATCAAAGAGATTGAATACGAAATCAATATATACATTGATGCTGTCTTTGTGTTGCGCTGATTGAGAAGTTAAAAATGGCAAAAAGCATAAATTGACAATTGCAATTTTTTGCTTTCATTCAATTTCACTCTTTTGGCTGGCTCTGAATGACTAACGCCATAAATCATAAACACAATGAATTGAATGAATGTTGTGAGAAATGTAACGAAGTTTTTTTTTTGTGCATGGGCGAGAGAGTGAAGGAATAATCATTATAAATTTTTTTATTTGAGGTTTAATCAACACATTCTGTCACATTTAATGTTAATAAATTGCATTCAAGGGACAATAGAATTAAATGGTGACTATTGTTGCAGTTTGCCATAAATTTAAAGCTGTAATAATTTGTGGGCTACTGTTTCTTTCCATTTGAACTAGTTTATATTATTTATTTACTGTCAATTGCAGAAATTGAAATTAATGTAGAAGAAAGACTTTTTAACTGTCATTTTTATTTTGAATTTTTTTTGTCTAAGCTGTAAGACCCTATTAATTAAAATTTCAGTTTCTATTCAGCAGCCAAGATGTAAACAAAGGAAGTTAATTATTTCTTTCTTGTATAACTATTATTCGTTTAGAAGTATTTCAAGTATAATTAGAATTATAAATTCAACAACATTTGCCAATAATTTAAAGTTAATTGCAAATATTAATACAATTTTGACATTCAAAAAAAAGGAATACATCAAAATAAAATAACAAAAATTTATTAATCTTCAACTAAATGCTTTTAATAACTGATAAAATCTCAAATACATCGTTTCGATTTTCAAATATCATTAGCAGTCAAACTTTGAAGCCTTCAGACACATAAAATGTAACTTTAGTGCGTTGTGATGCAATCGAAAAATAAAACTAGATACAAGGCGAGCACTAACAACAAACCGGTAAAAGCATTTATATTATTGCTTGTCTGAGCGATTGGAGATGAAAATCAAATGCTAAATTAATCACTTTTTTGTATAGTTTTCTCATAGACGCCATGACTCGTTTGAGATGTAATTATGAGCTATTATTACTGCGTTTTGCAGATCTCACAAGTCATGTGTGAGTCGTGAAGAAGAAAAAAAAAATCAGAGTTGAGTGGTATTTTAAGCAGAAATGTTATGTAAAAAAATTGGTTATTAATGGATTTTTCTCAAAAAACTTCTTTTTAGTAAAGAAAAGTTTTGAAAGTTGATAAAAGTAAGATGTTACTTGCTGCAGCAGCAACTGCTTCTGTTACAGTTATTATTCAATCACTTTGAATGACTTGACTCTTGGGATCAAAGTCGTGTGAGGCTTTTTTGAGTGAAATGAAAGAAAGTAACAAATTTTCCGTCTAATTGCATGTCTCTCTTTAGCTAGTTTATATTTTTTACCTTACATTGTGACATTTCTCGATGAAATTGAAAATCAGTGCACAATGTCGAGAGTTTACTTTCTCTCTTAGTAATAACAACATTTTTTTATGCTATTTGTTTCTTTTTTCTATCGATCATACTTTTTTTTATTTATTTATGCATAATTATCGACATAGAGTAAAAGAGAAAGAAAGAAAGGTAGTTAGGGCCACACAAGTTATATATTGTGCAGTTATTCCATGAAAAACATATTACAATATTCCTCATCGATAAATAAATTGAATTTTCAATTTTTCATCTCAATTCCATATGCAGTAAATGAATGTAAGCTATGTAAGACAGACACATATCTATTTATCTCATGTATGGTATTCATTTATGAATGGTGCGAGAGTTAAAAAGGAAGAAAATGTGTGTGTTTTTTTGTACAAATATTGAATTGTTAAGCTGCTGCTGCTGCTGCTAAAACATTTTTATGCGATTTTTATCTTACAATCATAATCTCCTTCTCTCTCTTTGCAATTGGAAAAAAAGGTTCGAAGTTGGGCACAAAAACATGTGTTTCACATTGCTCTGATTGACTGTAATAGTAATAATAATATCATTGTGCAAATGGATGGAAAAGAACGACGACATTACACGATCATTAATGATGACAAGTCAAGAAGTCTTTTTTCTGCTTTTGCAATTCTTATCAAAAAATCAATTTCATGTTATGCATTACCTAATGAATTGCCATTTTTAGAAATGCAAGCACAGCAAATATTAATTAAGTTTTCAATAGAAAAATTCATGAATAATGCATTTTTTCTATGATTTGTAGACAAAAGTATTTGGGTCATAACATTTAACATTTTCGAATAAGAGAAATAAAAAAATATGAAAAATTTGCGTGCGGTCCACTGTCATCAAGTCATAAACTTGTTATTTCTAATATCAATTGACAACAACAACAACAACTTGCTGCTGCAATTTCTAGTTTTAAATTGTTGATCATTTGTCAAATTATCATAATTAATTAATCAGTAAAAAAAAGCGATATTAACAGTAAAAATGAACATGACATGATTCTCATACTTTCTAAATTAAATGTGAAATAAACAGCATTTAATAGTTGTTAACAAATATGAATGTTAAATGATTGTATCATAGCAAATTTATAAAAACTAGATATTAATCAGTACATGTGCATTGTACTCGATTAAAGCGAATTTTTGGTA